>JAURVB010003140.1:0-30774 GCA_033002965.1 Piper betle | reverse complement strand
CTTTAAGCCTTTCTACAGTTTCATCAGCATTGTATTTGACACGAAAAATCCATTTAGTTCCTATAACTTTCATATCAAAATTTCTAGGCACCAAGTCCTAGCTTTGATTGCCTTCTAAAGCTTGAATTTCCTCTTGCATAGCTTGAAGCCAGCTTGGATGCTCAAGAGCTTCTTTGACACTAAATGGTTCTGTAACTATATCATCAAGTTTGGTAGTTACCAGTAGTGCATACTTCGGATTTGGTTTGACAATACCAAGCTTCGACCTAGTAATCATGGAGTGAAGAGGATCATTAGGTAGCACAACCTTGGTACTTTTGATAGTGGTAGAAGGAATTGAGGAGGAAGCCTCAGCAGCAACAGGAATTGCTGGTTCAAAAGAGTTAATATTTGAATGATGCACAGAAGATTTTGCATTAGAACTACGATGGCTAACATCACTCGTGTCTGGTTTATTAATTGTGAAAGGAACCAAATCCATGTTAGGTTAAATGTTTCAATTCGAGTTTTGGAGGAACACGAATCTTTTTGTTGAGAGAACATCTTGTAAGGAAATTTATGTTCATCAAAAATAACATCCCTAGATGTAAAAAATCTCTTGGAAGGGATATGATAGCATAGATATCCCTTGAAGTGAGACTTGTATCCAAGAAAAACACATGGTAATGATCTTGGCAAAAACTTGTGTCCATTTTGGGGCCTTAGACAGGGATAACAGCAACAGCCAAAGACTTTAAAAGAGGAGTAGTCAGGATGCTTTTTTAAACAAGGCAAAATAAGGAGAAATGTTATGTTTTAAAACTGATGAAGGTCTTCGATTCATGATGAAAACTGTTGTAGAGAAGCTGTGTGTCCAGAATTGGGATGGAACATCACTATGGAATAGCAAGGATAGTCCAATTTCTACAATTGTTCTGTGTCGTCTTTCAGCTCTGCCATTTTGTTGAGGTGTGTATGGACAGGAGACTTGATGAGTTATACCATTGGATGAACAATAATTTTGCATCATCGTTGACATGAATTCACCACCTCCATCAGACTGAAAACATTTGACTTTTGTTGAAAATTGTCTTTGAACATACACATCAAAGGCAAGAAAGACATTGTAGAAATCTGATTTATTGCATAATGGATAGAACCAAGTGAATCTGGTACAATCATCTACAAAAATGACATAATACCTAAAGTTGTCAATAGAAACAATAGGTGCTTGTCCCCATAGATCACAATGTACTTTATCAAATGGATTAGCACAACAATTCTTATTGTTTGGAAATGGTAATCGAGTGGATTTAGCTGACTGACAACTTGAACAAAAGGATAAAGAATCATCTACAAGCTCAGTATCTATCAAATTTGAACATTTAAGAAGCAAAAGTACATTTGCAGAGCAGTGTCCCAGTCGAGAATGCCAAAGAGAAGATGATTGTTGTTGTAGTCTTTTGGAGAAGTAGCCAAAATGCTGCAAATGAGTGATCTTGTAAAGACTGTCAGCTTTAGATCCTTGAAGAATTACTCGTCCACTCCCTCTATTAATGACAAGAAATCCAGTAGGAGTGAATTGAAAATCACAATTAAAATCAGTGGTGAATTGAGTGATTGATAATAGGTTTTGCTTCAATTCGGGAGCATGCAAAACATTCTTCAATATAATGGATCCAGATGAAGCAGTAAGAGTTATATTACCAATGTGCTGAATAGAAAGTTTCTTCCCATCTCCAATTAATACACTTTCAGAACTAGAATAAGTTGTATAGCTATCAAAGAGATCAAGAGAGTATGTTATATGAGATGACTGCACCTGAATCAGGGAGCCATTGAGAAACATCAGCAGTATTCATTTGAAGAGCACTTAGGGCTTGGTGAACATTTTTAGTATCAGATTGAAGAGTTGGTACTCTAAATTCTTTGTTGAACCTTTTGAAGCACTTATGAGCATTATGTCCAGGTTTAAGACAGATTTGACACACTGATTTAAAAACTTTGAGTGCCTCTTTCAATTGTTCCTCATTGCGAACTGGTTACTTAGGAGTGAAAGCCACATTGTTGGAAGAAGTTGTATGCATTGTAGCAAGTACAGGAGTGAATCCACCTTTATCAGAGGAAAAACCATGTGATGAGAGTTTTGATTTTTGAGTTTTATGTGCAGCAAAGGCCACTGGAGAAACAACTTCTACTCCAGCTTGAAGGATAATTCGTGACTCATAGCTGTGCAACATAGACAAAATTTCAGAGTAATCAGGTAATGGAGGCCTGAGAATCATAGTTGTAAACATCTGGTAGTTTGCTCCTAGTCCATTGAGCATCCAAAATGATTTTCGATCATCAGTTAATGGTTTTCCAATTGCAGCAAGTTCATCACAAATTGTTTTGTATTTACTCAAATAATCATCCAAAGAATCACAATGCTCACGCTTAAGAACTTGCATTTGATGATTCAGAGCAAGTTCCCTATCCATTGTTGCCTTTACAAATTTAGATTTTAAAGCATTCCAAACGTCAGCAGCGGAATCAATTCCAATAACCTGAGCTAAAATTTCTTCACTCAAAGTACCTATTATCCATCCTTTGATCACTATATCAGTTCTCTTCCAAGCAACATAATCTGGATTTGGCACTAGCTGAGTAGTATCATTCGACTGATGAAGTATAGTTTGGGATGGAACAGGAATTGTTCCATCCAAAAATCCAATACAACCTTGAGACTCAATGAGATTAGCTATCTGAGACTCCCACATGAGAAAATTCTTTGCATGAAGTCGGACAGTAACATAGGAAGATGCATGAATATGAATGGGATAAGGATATTTCATCAAACAATGTGGAGGTGTTGAACTAGATGCAGTGGAATGAGCACTATAGGTAGGAAACCATTGATATGTCATAGCAGGATCAACAAAGGATGAATCCATAGATGGTTCAACAGCAGCAGATTGATGAGATTCACTAGAAGAAATCGAAACCATTGCAGTTTCTGATCAATCGCTAATTGAAATGAATGAAATTTCAGCAAAAGAAAGGATATCACCGTGAGAAAACAGAGGATCCTGATGTTGAAAGAGTATTGCAGAACCGTGAAGCAGAGTTTTCAAAAATTCGCTGTTGAAGCAGAGTATTACAGAGAGAGCAATTTCAAGAAACTTGCATCAAATCAAGAAGAAAAGAAGCGAGAGAGAGATCTTCCTGCTCCGGTACCATGAGAACAAATTGAACTTCATTAATTCATGAATGAGATTACAATCAGTATTTATAACATTCCATTTCAGTAGACTCGATGAACACGACATCTATGTCTGTTCATAGACATTCCTAATTCAAAACTTCTACATTGAATTATATGTTTTACATTGAGAACATGCCTGTTTGACTTATCCATTCAATTGTATCCCCCTTTGATGCCCTCATTGGCCATCGCCTAGTCCGAGGACGAAGTCACCGAGGCCAAGGCCAAGGTCGGCTCCCAGTCCTCCCCGCCTCCACCTCCCGCGGAGACACCGCAGGTCGCACCTGCAGCGGTCCCGGTGTCTGACTTCGGCTCCTGCAATGGCACCGGACGGGCCGAGAGGCGATTGCGACGCCGTACGCGAAGAAGCTGGCGAAGCAGCACAAGGTGGACTTTGGGTCGGTGGTGGGAATGGGACCGTATGGGAGGATTACTCCGGCGGATTTGGAGGCGGCAGCCGCTGTGCTGCCCACGGCCGAGAAGGCGGCAATGTGGCCGCTCCAGCTCCGGCGGCTGCTCCATCTGTGGTGGCGGTTTGGCGGCTACCTTGCCTGAAATTCCCGGTGCCACAGTGGTTCCATTCACGACCATGCAGGTGGCCGTGTGGAAGAACATGGTGGAGAGTCTCTCCGTGCCCACTTTTCGTGTTGGGTATCCCATCTTAAACGATGCGCTCGATGCACTCTACGAGAAGGCAAGCTAATTCTCTGTTCATCTCTTTCGTTTGATCAATAAGTTTGATATTGTGCGCATACGTGAGCATTGTATGTTGACATTGCGTTATAGATTTTGATGAGTTGTTGGTTGATTTTTTTAATGGTTTGGTTGGATGAATGAAGGGAAATTGTTGTTTGTAAGTGTATGCAGGTGAAAGCCTAAAGGGGTGACTGTGACTGCAATGTTGGCGAAGGCCACTGCCATGGCATTAGTGCAACATCCTGTCGTGAATTCTAGCTGCAATGATGGGAAAAGCTTTACTTATAACAATAACATAAATATCGCGGTGGCTGTTGTACTTGATGGTGATCTTATTACACCAGTTCTTCAAGAAGCAGATAAGGCATGTTGGGATATCAGCTTTAAGCTTGGTTTCATTTTCCTTTTGGGGGTAAATGGTATTAACATTCTTTAATTTGGATGAACAGTAAGATTTGTGTTTGTTATCTCAAAAGTGGAAAGAGTTGGTAAACAAAGCTCTCACAAAGCAACTTCAACCACATGAGTATAATACATGTAGCAAACGACTGCAACGTGCTGACTATTGGATGTTTTTGTGAAATGAATTGAGAGTTGGATGTGTTCAATCTTGTAGGTACATTTACTATGTCCAATCTGGGCATGTTTGGAGTCGATAGATTCGATGCTATTCTTCACCCAGGCCAAGTAAGAAATTGTATTTAGGCATAATATTAATGTCATTATTAAGTCTTGTTGGCTAATCTGAAATGTATTTAGGGGCCTATAATGGCTGTCGGAGCATCCAAGGCCACATTTGTGGCTGACGAGGATGGATTTTTCAGCGTAAAAAACAAAATGCAGGTAGGTTCATATTTGATTATGCTTTACGCATCTAGAAACTAGGTCAATTTATTTATCATTACTGCTGAATCTATCGTTTGTTTTTCATCAATTCGTTGAAAATCATTTTATGATATTGATAATGGTTTTCTTTTTCTTTTTATAATCTCCTTTGTTTTTGGACAATATTCTGGACTTTCCACTGAATTTTGAGGCCACATATAACGGGCAATAACATTGTTAGAACATAGTTGTTTCATAGTTGTGTGGACAAAGTGCCGAATGCAATTTTTTGTGAAAATAACCATACGGCATTTGCATCTTTGTCAATGCGTCACAACCGTCTTTCTCTAACTAGCTTCAGCAATATTCAATGTTGAGTTCTTATTTGTTGTTCTCTAATATCATTGGTTGTTGTTCAATTTAATTGGTTTTTTTTGTCTTTTGCAGAATTTATTGATTATCCTTAACTAGTTTCTTCAACAGATGTTTAATTCTTTGTCTCAATTGTTGCTTGTCAATTTACATTTGATTGCCCTTGTTGTGAAGATATCTCAAATAATACCTTTATGCGCTCCAAAGAGTTTATAAATTTGCATACGTCTTGTTCGGTAGTTATTCACTTGGATTGGCTTTAATTATGAAAATCTTTATGAAATGCTCCTTCCTACCTGAGATGTTGTTTATTGGCCATCATATATTTGCTCTCTTGAAGTTGCATCAATATCTACTACCCAGTAGGTGTTTTTCTTCAATGCGTACTGAGGATATTTGTTGAACTTTTGAAAATAAAAAGAATATTCAGTCAAGTCCTCCTAGGACTTGATCTACATGGAGAACCAGAATTATGGATATTGGCTTTGGTAGTTTGTAGGTTTGCTTTGATGTAATAAATGTCCGTCCTTCAGGCCACCTCCTTGCTTTTTTATCTCGTACTCGTCTTGCAGTCCTCGCAATGTTAAAGGACATAGATAAATGAAGTCATTTTAGAAGTTCTTTCTCATTTTCTTCTGGATTATTGTTTCCTTTCTAATGCTACATTTCACACATCAGAGCATCTGACTTATTTAAACTTTTTATCAGGTAAATGTAACTGCAGATCACCGTATTATCTACGGTGCTGATTTGGCTGCTTTCCTCCGGACGTTTGCTAAGATAATTCAGAATCCCGACAGCCTGAGATTGTAGAGTGCTGCAAATTTGGTCGGTCTTGTAGTTCACCTTTTCCTCTTGTTGAAAACTTTTCATAATTGAGAAGATATTGTAATGACAGAAAAGCTGCAGCTTTGAATTCAATTGGTGCATAAAAAAACTCTCACATAATTTCTACTTCAATGTGTGTCTCCAACTATCTGATGCTTTCTTTTCCTGGTTCTCACAGAGATCGGCCTCCTGCCTATGTTCAATCCAAATGTATCGGATGCTTCTGGTTGAAAATGATGGAGGTTTATGACATGATTATCTTCATCAGAATCGTCTCTTTGGGATTCTCATCAGAGGTTCTATTATACCTTGAAGTTCTGATTGGATTCATCTTTTTCTCTCTTGCTGTCCAATCATTCTCTATTTCTGCAGGTAACCCATATGCTGTTTCTTCGTATAATAAATCATCTTGCTCTTCTTCAGACTCTTCATTAATCTCACCAAACACCATTGATATCCCCCGCTTTTGCTTCGTCTCAACCTTCGCTTGAGCATCATCTGAACTCTCTTCGGATTCAGACCTGCTCGACTATTCTTGAAGTTGGTTGTTTACTGATTTCTTTTCTTCTTGACTAAGATCTACTGGATGGACTTCTCTGTTAACTTGTTTAACCTTACCAGTATTAGCTCTTGGGAATTCAACTTCTGAGTCACTATCTTGTGGTCGATCATATCATGAGAGTTCAACAGCAGCTTTTGCTGCGGCTGCTTCATGTGCCGCGGATTCGAATGCTGCTAAAGCTGCACTTGCAACGTCTCAGTATTTCCTGTCCTCGGCCTGTTCAGAGAACTCCTTGTGAACAACCGGTTCGTTAGATCTGTTTGAGCCTCTAGCCGTTGTTTAAATCTCATTTGTGAGGGAAGGCCCTTGGATGGTCAGTCTGATCCCCAGTTCATCGGCAATATCTTTCAGGGCAGCCCATCTGTTGTCCAAGCTTGGCTGCTTGGTAGACATTTTCTGGATCAAATGTACACATTGGTGGGGAGAAACAATCGATCAGAACATGTATTTCTTGGAGAATCAAGAGAAAATCGGATCTCACCGTGTGAGTGACACCGCAATTATTGCGTAGTTCAACAGCAGCAGATTTGAATTCCTTTCCGTATCCGATTGTGAAAAGCCCACGAATCTCCATCAGCTCCGGCAGCTTCCCGCACCTGGAAGAAGCAAAAATGAGGCCGGATATGGCCTCTTTGAGCTCCTCGGGACAGTCACTACATTTTTTCTCTCGACCCACCTCTGGCCAGAGTTCGGCCTAACTTTAGCCAAAAACAGTCAGAGATTGGCCGGATCAAATTTGGCCCACCCACCTCTAGCTTGAGTACAGCCAGTTCTGGGCAAACTCCAATCAAATCAGACGTATGCAAATCGGCTAGAGTTTGTCTCAGATCTGGCCACTCAGGCCGTGGCTGGAGTTCGTCCAAAGTGCTCTGATTGAACATGGCCGACCTCCTACACTTTTTATTAAAAAGGAAAACATCTAATTTGGAGGATAATTTTATCATTATAATAAAATTTTCTTTTTTCGATAATTAAGCCAGATTTTCCAACCAGGAGGTAATAAATCCTCTCTATTTTTTGATAAAAAGTTCTTTTTCCAAAATTTTCATTGATATTATTTTTCAAAGCATCAAAATCAAATAGGTCTCCAACTCTGGACGAAGAGGAGAGTTGGGGTTAAGAAGAATATTGAGTATAAAAGTTGTCATTTGTGATCACATCAATCCTAGTTTAAAGTCCATGTGCCCTACACGTGGAGTGGTAGAAAGAACAAGAACAATCAAAATCAATTTGGTCTCCATCTTAATTGATCAAAAAAGGATAACCCACATACTTGATGTATGTATTTTCCAAAGTCGTACAAAATAAGCTCACATTTGCTTTACTTCACTTCAAAGCAATTACATATAGCTTGTGTTAATGCCTTCATTCTATGTATGTTGGGACTTGGGAAGAAACTGAAAGGTTATACATGTGAATAGATTAGCGAGTCTGTGAACATCCTGCTCAATATTTTTAATGCATTTTGGTCATCGAAGTACATTTGTCGTTGGTCTCGAGTTGTCGGATTTTGTACAGCTCGCCCACATTTTATATCTTTGGTTGCAAATTTTAACAATTCAGTGCTTAAACAAGGCAGAAAATTGGTTTTTTTTTAGTATCGTCTCCGGCAAATTTGAATGTGAGTAAGAACAGATCTCCCAGAAATAAGATTTCTTGTTGTGTGGAAAACATGAGGGTAAAGTGCATTACACAGTGCAGGTTAGCGAAATGGAGGAACAGGTGTTTGGAAAGTTTGGGAGCATTTCAAGCTCCTAACCTCTTTGCAAACTCTATCTAGCATACCCAAAAAGTCTCTCACAATCACAAAGATCCTAAGTGGGTTTGCTTCATCTTTGCTCACATTCCCATGGAAGTATTCGGTTATCTCCCTCACATGCAATAGGACTTGATCCTCATCTTTCTTAAGAGTTCCAATCTTTTCATGTGCATGATCCGAGAACAACTTCATTGATTCAGAAAATTTTCCTTCCAACAATTGTTCTGATGTTAGTAGTTGCAGCTTTTGCATACCATCTGATAGGTTTGAAACAGAAGTCTCTAACACGTCCAAGTCTACGGTAGCAGTTTTTTTCACGTTCAAGAACTCTTTGCTTAGTCCAGAGACTATCTCCAGACCAATCTTTTTGCGGCATTCTTCTTCCTCTTCTTCAGTTTTGATGCCAAGTTTGTTGGTTTCTGCATCATTTTCCATCACTCTCACACCTTCTGATCGGATCATCTCTTGCACAACAAAGTGTAGCAAAGTGGTCTTTCCATCCGTGCCTTTGACATCTGCTAGTTTGAGTAGAGCATCCAATTTAAAAGCCATGGCGCCTCCTCTAATGGTGCCGACGTTCATTCTATTTCCTGTTTTCAACACTGCTTCCAACAATTTCAAGAACAGCCTGCTTGATCTTAGCTCCCTGCATGCCTCCTGATATATATATATAGAGAGAGAGAGAGACACACACACACATGGAAGAGTGGATTAACTAAAACAAAAATGTTGAAGATAATTTATGGGTTTTGTGTAATCAATTTAAAAGTGATGGTGATATGATGTTGTACCTCTAGCATGGAGAAGGATTTTTGAAGGTGAACGACTTCATCTTCAAAAGTGTCTCTGTACAACATGGCTTCGATTCGTTGGAACGCAGATGAAACTTTCAGCAATTCTTTGACAAATCTCTCTGCTGAGCTTAGCTCATCAAGGTCTCCATTGTAGTCCAGCAGCTTGTCCTCTTCCTCCTTGGTAGGAGCCATCCTCACCAATGCCTCCAATTGTTGGGTTGTCAACCCTTTTCCTGCCACGCACAAATCGACAAGTTATGAGTTAAAGATTGAGTTTACACAATGAAATGTGATCATAAGAACACCACCAATGTTATCACCTTCAACCAAAGCATCACAGGCTTCTTTGGAAGTGGCGTTCAATGCCTTGGACAGTATGGTGATGTTCTGCAATCTTTTTGGGTCTAGAAAATGCTTGCTTGGAGATGGGCTCTTGCTATGAAACTCCTCTGGTTTCGCCAAATTGTTGATCTTATAACCAAATAGAGATTCAATCATCTCTTCATCTAATCTGAAGAAAAAGAAATGAGAATTTTCAGATGCATCTTCTATGTGAGGACGAAATGCTGCAAACAAAAATGTGATCTTACTCGAATGAGCTCGACCTCAACTTGTCCCACACCATCGACCTGTCTGAGGTAGCTCGAACTTTGTCCCAGTGGAGAGGCTTCAACTTGGGCAGGGAACTCCGTCCTTGCCAACCGGGGTAGCTTGCAGTGGTTGGCAAGGTGGGGGCGGTGGAGGGCCATGTGAGATGCTTCCTCCTACTCTTGAAGGTGGAGGAGGAGGCGGCGGTAATGGCGTCCCTTGTCGGATGGGCGGCGGCGGTGGTTGAGGGATGGAAGCCGAACGGACCGGCTGCGGTGGAGGTGGAGGTGGAGGTGGTGTTGGTGGTGGAGGAGGAGGAGTTGGAGGCAGCTTGGAAGGTGAAGAGGCCACCATTTCTGAATTCGCAGCTATAGAAACTTGAGATGGAGAAGGTGATGGCCGTGAAGGAGTAGATGGTTTAAATTCCACATTGCTTGCTTCTCCTCTGCTCAAACAACTCGTAACAATTGGAGGAGAAGAGTTGTTTGTGCTCACTCCACAACTATGATCAAATGTTGCAGACACATCCGATGTCTGATGAGAGGGACTAGAAATCTCAGAGTCATTGCTCAGAAAGGTGTCCGAAATATTAGAATGCCGGCCACTGGATGGAGTGGAACAGCGAAGAGAATGAAAAGATTCATCATCAGAAGACAATGGTTCAACTGTTTGGACATCTTCTTCAACCACCAGAACAAGATTGCTGGATTCAATCTGTTGATCTTCACCTCCATTGTGCTGCTCAGTCAGTGGTTGTGATTCTTGTGTACATACTATGTTGATGCTTCCACTAGGAGGTTTGGCCCAAGCAAGTGTTTCTGCAACTGGCCATGATGAATCTAAGCAGAAAATATCAGGACCCGGATCGAAACTCACCTTCTTCAATAGGTTGGAAGGATGCGCATTCTTGACTCTTCTTGATCTTGGGTTTCTTCTGAATATGCAGACCAGAACACAAATCAGACACGCAATGACAACAGATCCTCCAAGCGATGAAACCAGACCTACAACCAATGTTCTCGTTCTGATCTTGCTCTTTTCACTAGACCCTGTCTCATTCGCCGGACGAGACGAAGTCCGGTGGGGGATTGGTGATCGGAGAGGCTTGTGGGGAGGAACTGGGGCAATGCGTGTTGTTGCAGGGGGTGGAGCTTCCATGAAATGGGAGGGGGATGGAGAAGGTGAGATAGTAAGCAAGTCCTCATTAGGGAACCTTCTTCCTACTTCTCTCTTCTCAAGTCCAAGCAGCAATCTGACTTTCTCCACCAGCAAACTCTTCACCCCATCAATCTCATCTTCTCCAGACACCTTTTCAATCTCCTTCCCGCTCTCATTTCTAGAGCTATCACCCAATTCAATCTCCGGTGCCGATGGCTGCGAAGTATCATCATCAAACTGGTGTTGCATGGAGTAGAAGATAGACATGGAGAAGAAGAAGATGAGGAGGAGGAGAAGGAAGAAGCAATGAGGCATGGAACCCATTGCCAAGCATTTGGGTTTCTTCCTACCAAGCGGCTATACCCTGTGCATGTTTTTATTCCCATGCCCTCACCATTTTCGATCGGAGCAGATCCAACAAAAAGCTGTATTCTACTCCAAGAAATTGTTGTCAGACCGGCAGTTACTCTTGCACTGGGCCTTGCCTGCTTCTCTCCTTCATAACACATTTACTGCAAATCTAATGCTTCTCAGCTCCTCCAAAACCGATGATTGTTTGTCTCTCGCTCTAGCTCATTTACCACGTTCAACCACTCTTAGCGTTTAGTCGCAAGGTTGACGATGAAACATTTAAACAAGTAAAAAGCCGAATGTTGGCCAGCAAGAGAAAGTAGAGAACGGTTTACGATGCAGACTTGTGACTAGCTTTTATGGGTTCATGCTTGGCTTCTTCCTCTCCTTCTTTCCAACTTCAACAATCTTGTTTTAAGTTTCAAAAATAAAATAAGAAACAACCTTGTACTAACAAATAAGTACACATAATTTGGCATTTGGATTTTGGGTATGCTTTCCAGTTTCAAGTTTTATGTTCTGAGTTTGTTTCGACGAACATTTGGCTGTTGAACAATGATGAGTCTGCTGTATCGGGTTTGAGATAGTATCTGAACTTCTAAAAATCTGGCAAAACCTGAATATAATGGATTAAATAAAATATCATTTAAATTCAATATTTTATCCGAGCATCAATAAATATTAAGTTAAATTTTAGAATTGATATATGAAATAATAGTATTCATACAACTTATAAATTTTAGAAGCAAAATTATTTTATAAATAAACATGATAATAGTTAAGATTTACATTATCGTAATTATTTTATTAAATTTTATGATAATATATATTATTTTTGTTGTACTTATATAAATATAAATCACCTAGTTATGTCCAAGACAAAATTAAAATATAGAATCTTTTGAAAAAATAACTATTATGTGATTTACAAAAATTTAAAAAATTACAGATGTATAAATGGTAAAAGAGTCGTTAAGAATGAACTAAAAATAAAATAAACAAAAAAATATAAACAGAAAACGAAGCTTATCATCTATTTTTATGTTTTTATTAAAAACTACAAAAAAACGATAAAGAAGTGCATAGACGGTGTATTCAATCGTCTTTGGAGTTTGAAACGTATATAAATATTTTTAATTTTATAAATCATTAAAACGATGGAGAAAGATGAGGAAAAATTTGGTGATGGGTATTTGATTAGACAATGATATAGGGAAAGGAGGTGATGATTTATGGCATTGGGTCCTCTGTAGTTGGATAACTTGCTTCCCTCCCAAGAGGGGTACAGTCAAGTAACTGCTCACCTACCCCTTCATAAAGGAGAAGAAGATTGGAAAGGGTTATCTGCAGTACTCTGTCATATCTCATCTTCCTCGTGATTGTTTCAAATATAATTTATCACAAGCATATTCATATCATGTATGTATTTGGATTAAGATTTAAGACCAGGGGTAGCATGTACCTGAGAATTGCTCATTAGTAATGGCAACAAAAGAAAGTAGTCCCCAGTTCAAGGATGTCATGGTGAAGAAGGAAGCAATTGTTGCCTTGGCTTAGCCGTCACTTGGATTTGCGGGATGAGTTCCCAACTTGCCTGGGCAACCACTCACCGCATTTTACTTCTACTTGAGATGGCGCTTGCAGATTCATTGTTTGGAGGTTTTACTACTCCACTTTCAGAATTAGGTGGATTGAAAGCATATAGGAGGAACTGAAGTTCCATAAAATTTTCTTCTGATAATAGCTACTTAATGAAGAGCATTTAGCATACAATGGAACATAGAGCAGCTGGCATTGGGGTTGTACAAGTACCTTCTGAATTGGGTCAAAACCTGTACTACAATCAAAGTCATACATGATCGCAGTACCACTTCATTGGTGTCCTGCTATGTTGATATTTTACGCCATGAAAACAGAGAATAGTTCTAGTACTGAAACAAATGCTAAGCATTAACTTGTTAGCCGTGATCATCTATCTGGGTTGGAGCGAGTTGCCTGGCTTCTTGTCCATGGGGTGGCAAGTAGAAGAGTATCTGGACAATGGCAGCAATTTGGTCATTGGCTTCCTGTTGCAGCAGCTTCACATCTGCAGTCCATGCAAGCAGAGCAAGCAGCAATGCTTAGAGGAGAGGAACCCAATAGGCAAATGCCCACAAAGTGAGAATTGACAACGTCATAAGCAAACATCTTGTTCATTCAATACATTGGAAGAACAGCCACAAGTGCTCCTAATATACATGTTCTTGTGTTAAAAAGGTGGGGAGATGCAAGTTCATTCCAATACGTGAAAAAATGTATAAGAAGGAATTGAGTTAAGGGTGATAAAATAGAGAGAACAAAAATGGAATTAGAAACTTTTACAGATGACCAAAAAAACTTTCTTGACAAGATTCTACTATTTTGTGGGAGTTTGGTTGTGTCATTTGAACCAGTGTATTTGGAAATGCTAGTTTACTCAAATACTTAATTAGTTAACTTATTCATTCAACTACTCTATCAGTTTCAACAACATGTACTTGTGTGATCAAAATATTCAAGAATCTTCTAAGTAATAATTAATTAATTAACTAACTAACACACATATTTAAGTTAATTTAATTTTGACATGGGTGAAACGATTCATAAGTGATGCACAATTTTTAATGTAAGTATAAATAATGATATGGGTATAGAAAAAATTAACCGTGTTGTACTGTATCCTACAATATTAAAATAACAATTTGATAATGATAAATTATTATAAAATTGGTTCAAAATAAAAATTATTGACTGAACATTGTCAACTATAAATTTGTATTGCTCAATTTCAAATTAAAAATCAAAACTCATAAGTTTGATTTTGTTATAAGGAGCTCTAAATTTGTATTGCTCAGTTTTCACTTAAAAATTAAAATTCATAAGTTTGAAGTTTTCTTGATTAAAGAAAATAAGTTTGAAATTTTATATTTAAATGATATAAAAATCTAATTATTCTATCAGATAATGACACATCATATGTCACCCATTTCTTGTTCCCCGCCAATTTTTTTGTGGTCACCAGTTCTTCCATTTGCTTACTAAACCTGCAATTCGAAGCTCCTCCCTCCAAGCTTCAATGGCGCTCCTCGCCGGCACCACCCTCCTACCACGCCTCGCCGGCAAGCCTTCCCTTCCCCTCCTCTCTCCTCCCACCACCCGGCGCACCCATGTCGTCCACGCCAGGCGCGGCATCTCCTCCCGCACCAAGAAGGCGCTCTCCACCGTCGCGCCGCCGGCTCCGGGCAAAGAAGAGGCGTACAAAGATTCGAACTTGGACGAGACGGAATCTGGGTTGGACGGCGTGGATAATGGGTATGTCTTGCCGGAGCTGCCCGGCGAGGAGCCCGACTTCTGGGAGGGACCCCAGTGGGATGCGCTCGGATTCTTCGTGCAGTATATGTGGGCATTCGGCATCGTCTTTGCGGTATGTGTGTGTGTTTGAAGTTATCCTGCTATCTTTTGCTAGAGACATGTCAACGATCTTTGATGTTGGGTAGTGTGATGTATAGTTCTTGGTTTTGTGTTCATAAGCGTACGGGGATGCTAGAGCTGTTCTTCACTATCATAGTAGGTGTGAAAAATTTGGTTCTTGCTTGTTGTTGCGTAATCTGTAACTTGTCAAGGATCAAATCATGGATTGACTCCTGCGAGAGGTGATGTTTTTGTGTCAGGAAACAAGCTTGTTAACGTTCTTCGTTAAATCATGGATTGGCTCCTGTCCAGAGATGTCGATGGTGAGATATATGTTGTGAATGGAGCAATTTCGATTTTGTTACTCTGGAAACATAGATGTCGATGAGGATAAAGAGAGATATTTATCTGTAGAGGTTTATCAGGCTCTAGGAAGACTGATCGATGAACACAGTATGTAGTGTAAATAAGGTTGTCAAGATGGAGGGTTGGATGAACATCAAAACCTTATATTGGGTAGCATCATAGAACAATCTGCAAATTAAACTCGTTGTTTGGTGTTTCTAGTATCATCCCTTCCAACATGCACATTCACTCTGCCTCTTCACTTAGTATAGTCCTTTGAGTGGTTCAAAGTAATAACTGATGATGCCAAGCACATCTTTGAAAATGACGGTTCGTAAGATGGTTGTTTCCATTAGCATTTCCCTATTCACGTTGTAATGGATAACATAAACTATATTTGCTTACTTCATTCATGTTCTGTTCCAGAGTCTTTACTGATTGAGCTGCCATTAGTTCAGAATGAAGTTTCCTAATCTATAAGTTGACATTGAGAGCTATGATGTACTTGATGTGAAAGTGTTCTAAGTTCTAACTATTTACTCACCTGGAGATTTGTGCTACTCCCTTGCAGCTGATTGCTTGTGGAATTGCTGTGGCTACTTACAATGGAGGAGCTACTGACTTCAAACAAACTCCTGTGTATAAAGAGTCCATCCAATCACGAGATTTGCTTGATGAACCAGAGGGTACAAATGCAGATGTTTTTGAAGGCAATCCCACGGAGGTGGCTCCTAGCGTTGAGTAGATTCTTCTCTTGGAAAAGCCTTAAAAGTGCCCATCACTCTGTCCAAACAAGGTGTAACTGTTGGCATCTAATCGTCATCTATCTGGTGAGAAGCTGACTGTTTACACTCAATTTTCCTTGTCTGAAGAAAAGTCCAGATGATGTAGAATGTGCAATCATGATAAATTAGGCTCATAGTTTAAGCATGGTAAGGTGTTCATTTCTTACATGAGGTGTTTTCATATTATTACATATATTTGCGAAATTTAGTGCTGATAGTACTCATATGTCTGTTACATATATTGATTTCGATATGCAAATGTTGAGAGACGAATGCCATCTACATCATATTATATTTTCAGCGTCAGAATAGAAGAGGAGAGGAGATACTAAAGCAACTAAGCAAGTGATAAGCTAAGTTAAATTGTCTGTGGAGGGCATTTGCTTTGAAGCTCTCTTCAAAGTAGAAGCTGTAGAATAACAACGAAGACGACCTTATCTGCAAACCACGCTCCTCTAAACTTGTTCTTGCAACTTTGACTTAGGGGCGTGTTCTTTGGACTCAAAGAGCCCATTGGAACTTCTGCAAACCAATACATTAAAAAAGTTTAGTATAAACAGCATACTTAATCACATCCTTCACTTGTTTTTGAAACATAGCAATTAGCGTGGCTGTTGATGACCCAAAATTCACTGCAAAAATATAATATAAGTACCAGCAATAGAAGAATTTGTGATGCTTCTAAGTAGAGTATTCGGTTGAAAATCTACTGGTGCATGATCGTTGATAAGGTCTGTGCCAAAATCAGTAGACAAATCCGTCGATCACAATCACAAGCGACGCGCAATAAATGGCTAAGTTGAATGATAAAAAACATTGTTCTCACTAATCTAAAGACTTGAATGGGTGGCTCTTGGTTCCAAGAAGAATTAATATTTCTCTGCGTACAAGAATTGGTGTACCTGGGCAAGCAAAAGTGGTGGTGTTCTTGCCACAGAGAGTTGGGAGGCGCAAGGCTATAGTGTGTTCAATTGGGAAGGCATTTTGTGTAGCATAAGGCAGACGCACTGCGGCTGCTGGACGTTGAGGCCGGCGAGGTTGTCACAGCAGGACTTGATGGACGCCGGTATCAATCCCTGCACAAAGGGTAATCAGGGAGCCAACAGCAGCATCTGCGGGCCGCACACTACCATCTCCAATGGGTCTGTGCAAAATGCTGGACAGAACCACATTATAACAAACAACATCGCCATGAGAGCAGAGGAGGAGCAAGATTCGAAAGCTATGGCTATGATCAAATGCTCGCCAATATAAAACTCTTTGCCTGTTTGAAGAGCTGTGTATGTGAAGATGCAAATACAGCAGGTGGGGGAACAAGCAGTTATGTGTTTTTTGTATCAGTTGCCCCAACACGCTGCTGGCAAAGGTGGACAGTGTGCGAGTGTTGTACATTGAATGGATTTGGAGAAACAGAAAAACCATCTTAACGAAGATATTTGGCTGGACATAACTGAAATCTTCTTCAAGGACAACTGCATTTCTGATTTTCCTTTACACGATTGAAGGAACAAATATATCATCTATGCACCTAGAAAAACCATTTCTGCTTCGTCTATATAGGATAGCATAGACGATATTATAGAGAAATTTTTTTATTACTCCAAATAATCATAGCAAAATTGTTGAACTTGGATTGTTGCAGAGTTAAAGAGTCCAACAAATTCGATCTCTTCTCTTATTTCAATCCAATTTTCTAAAACCTTTAACCAAATCCCTTTTATGCTAATAATCAATGTGACGCAGAGGCCATGAACTTTTTCTCGTACTCAAAATCAAATAAATGATTTTTTGTCTTTAAGAGAAAAAACAGAAACTGAACAAGGTAATAACCTTGACCTCACCGCCTGGTTCAATCTCAAATAAATACACGTTCTGATAAGAAAAATGAGCATAATAACTTGCCAACTTTAATCATTCTGATCAAACATTCTGTATTGAACTATATACAAGGGTAGAATATCTTTACTTCTATGCCCAACAAGTATTGTTTCACATTTCCATGCGCATTGGTAGCTTGAGCCCCTGTTATATAAGTTCAAGTCGTTTGCAGAGAAAGATTTGATTACACTACCTAGTTTGGATTATCAATGAACTGACTCATCTAATCTTGAGATGAGTAAACCACAAAAAAATCTGTTGCTGTAAAGATTAAAAGATGATGACTGATTTCAATTTTCACCAGTCCAAGGAGATATCCTTCTGAGTGTAAAGACTATCAATATACTGTATTATGGGGTTAGAGGCAGCTATGTATCTCTTCATTTCTCTCTTAACAGAATGATCTGCAATAACAAAAGAACTGTATGTCAGAAGGTCATTCCTATAATATTAATGATGATTTTTTTTTTAAAAAGTCCGATTTCAATTTAAGAACACCTTACAAAAATGCGTATAATTCGCTTTTCATATCCTATTTTAGGAAGTTCGCCAAAAGTTTCCATTGACTATAAAACTCCTAACTTATTTTCTTCTTGAATACCTTAAACTAAAATCATCAAAACAAATGGCATAAAAGCACCAAGCATTATAAACTATTAACTGTGAAGTTTAAAGATTTAATCATACATGAGAGCTTAAAACATAGTTTAAGTTGTTGACTGCATCATACTATACTTTATGACCGAACTAAAGCCAAAATAGTATGACCACCACAAAAGGGACAGTTTAAGCACAATCTCGTGCAAAAATAGTTCTTTCAGGTAAAAGCTCGAAGTTTACCAGTTTCATTGAGCCTAAAAAGTAGTTGCTCTCTTGAAGGAAGTGCATACATTCCAAAAAACACTGCTTTCCTGATAGCCCAAGAATGATAAGGTGCACAGACTTCTGCATAAGCAGTTGAAGCTGCTTCACTCAATGGCAATGAACTGACGACAGAAGCAATGTATAAATAACTGGATGAAATAACAACTATAGGCGCAATATGAATGGTTAATTTCTCCAGCTATGCATCTTGCAATGAATACCTTATTATTATCATGTTGTCCCAGAGATCTGTTAACCAATCCATGCGTAGTGCTCGATGCATTACCAAGTGAACTTTCAGTTCTTGTACATACAAACATGCAGTGAAATCAAATGGCATCGTTTTTCCTACACAAGCTGTGATGCCCTTCATTGTTCAGTTTAAGAAAGTATTCTTGTTTTTATCTTGAAAAATAGTGAGATTAATGGCTAACCACTGCCTCTAAAACCAAAGACAGACTATAAGAACATTAAGGAAAAGGTAGAGTGTGATGACCCCCAGGCGCACTTGGCCTTAATTTGATCTCAGAAGGTTTTTTATTTTTTGAATACCAATGACGCTTGAAACTAGATCCTTCCTTATCATGTCGGCAAGCAATAATGGTCAAGAAAAAAATAGCAGTATACGCCAAAACAATAACTTCCATTATTGTGAACCACCGTTGACTACTTATTTAATGTCAATGGTATCACGCTCAGGGTGACCAAAGTAGCATCCAGTTGCATTTTGTTGATGGCACAATGCAGTTCGCATGTAGCCCACAACCAATAACTTATCTCTTGAGCGAATTATTTCCAAACAAACAACGCAACTCTATATAAGGATCACATGGATTAGAAAGAAACCATGACCTAACATTGCTATCAATCAAACAGACTAACAACAATATAGGGAGAATAAAATAAGCACACAGAAGACAAACAAATGCAAGGCATAGAACATACTCCGACGATAGAAATTCCTCGAATAATGCTCTAATAAGGTCAAGCCCCTGCCTAACTCGGCGCAAATTACGGGAAAGGCTGCCTTGTTTCTTCACTGTAGCCTGAGCAACATCATGTTCCAGGATTCTGCTTAAAGTATCATAACTCTTCGACGCTTCAACCAGCTCATGCACCTATGCAGACTTAAGCCAAAATCAGCCGAATGCTAACTATGAATAACACAGATCTCGCAATAAATATCTAATTCGGAAACAAAAAATCTCCTCATAAACATCCAATCCTAAAAGCAAAGTACCAACCAAAAGAGAAAATCAGATAACCTTATGATCATACTCCATCTCGGCAAACTTGAAGGCCAACCCAAGGCAGTTGAAAAGGATAGAGACAAGCGAGCAGGCAGCACAGAACTCGTCCAAGCGGAGGTGATTGGAACCGGGACGAAGCGAGCTGGCCAGCTCCTCGAATGCATCGGCAATCGTCGAAAGCGGCCTGTCCACCTCCTGGAAGCACTCGTGTTCCTCACCCATCCTCCCCTTCTCAACTGCGCTCAACCATCGGCCCTTCACCGAGACAGTGTTCCTCCAAAGCGTCGGAGGTTGATCAGAAAAGAAGAGAGGAAGACGACGATGGTTGGATGCCCATTTCGGTTTGTGTAGCAGCCCAAAAATCGCGCTCTGCCGCTCAAAGCACGCACCTTTCTAGGCCAACCTCTCTACCACAGATCGGTCAGCCATCAATTATCACCATCCCAACAAACGATCATCAATACATATATATGCTTCGCAACAACAAGATCGCAATCAGAATCTTCAAAGATCCGTTGCAACAACCAAAATCCTAAACATAGAATGCGAAAAGGATAGTTCCTTTCGACACAAAGTTTGCTCCTTTTTCGTTTGTAGAACGGTATATCAATGGATATAAACCCTAAAGATACCGATATCATCGCTCTGCCAGACCGGGTGGAGCTCCTGGCTCGGCACCCTCTCCCACCGGAACCCTTGCTCCCTTAGCACCCGGAAGCACTCTGTTGTTCCCGCCCGTAGCTCGTAGGCCAGCAGCACCTCCGTCCGCCGGCCGCAGACCCGGCGCAGCGTACGGCACAGGTCGCCGACGGCTGCGACGTCGTAGAGGAGGTCCGACATGAGGACGAGGTCGAAGGGGCGGAGCTCCAGCGCGTCGGCCTGCTCGTCCCGCCCCCACTCCAGAGCCGCCACCCGGACGTCCGTCGAGGTCGGGATGGCGCCGCCGGCGGCGGAGTTGGCCTGGACGTTGCGAACGAGGCCGGGGACGAGGTGGGGGAGGTCGGTGAGGGTAACACGGGGGGCGCCGAGGGAAGCGGCGGCCAGGGCCGGGAGGCCGGTGCCGGCGCCGAGCTCGAGGACGGAGAAGGATGGGAGGGGACGGGCGAGGGCGTAGGTGGGGAGGTAGTTGGCGAGGATGATGGCGCAGTCCCAGACGGTGGCGCCTAGGCCGAGGTCGACGCCGGCGGAGGAGTCCAGCGAGAGGTCGTGGTCGTGGATGATGAGTCTCTTGCCGGCGATGTCTATTTCCCGCCGATTCGCCGCCATCTTCCTCGCCGGCGCAAAACCCTAGCTTTTCGCGAGTGGATGAAGACGACGAGTGGTCGAAGGCGACGAAGATAGTCAAACAGTTTCAGCTAATTTACATTAGTGCCATTGTAGAAAAGTAATATTTTATTTTCATTTTTTTCACCAAAGTAAAAAAAAATTAATTCAACTTTTTAACATATTTTTTATGCATTTGAACAAACTTATACACTAGAAAAATGCTGCAGCGCACGGCCCGTGGGCCATTGGATGAAAATCCAACGGCCCACGAGCCTCAAGCCACACCCAATCCGATCGACCCGTTTAATTCCGTCCGACTGCCCGCGTGCCCGAATCCGCTTCCCGTCCGATCCCGCCCGCCCTGCGACCGACCACCCCGCCGCGGCGGCTTCCCTGGCAAGCGTCGGAGGGACGGGCGGCTTGGGGGGCCACGGCGGGGGGCGGGGGGGGGGGTCGCCGCGGCTTGGGGCGGGCGGCGCTTGCCAGGGAAGCCGCCGCGGCGGGGTGGTCGGTCGCACGGCGGGCGACGCTGTCCGGGGAGCCACGGCGGGGAGGGGGGTCGATGGCGGAGAGGGGGTGGCGGGGGGCGCTAGCTGGGGGCGGGCGGGGGCGGAGGGCGGAGGGCGCGCGGATCGGGCCGTGGCGGAGATGGGGGGGGTTGGCGGTGGATCGACGGTGCCAGCTAGGGGCGGGGACTCGGCCGCGGGCGATGGCCGGGCGGGCGGAGGGGGTGGAGGGCGGGGCCGCCGGCAGGGGCGAGGCCGCTGGCGGGGAGGGCGGCGCGGCGGCAGGCGGTGCGCGGTGCGGCGAGGCGGTAGCGGGGCGGGAAGGGTGGGGCGGGTCGGGCGGGTCGGGCGGGCCGGTCCAACAGTGGGTGGGGGGTGGGTGGTAGTTTTATTGTGGGCCGTCGGATCAAGATCCGACGGTCCATGTTTGGCAGCGCATTGGCGCTGCCAAAATAGGGCAGCGCACTGTAGCGCTGCCCTATACACTAATCAAATTTATGCATGACTAACACTTGATGAGCTCAATCAAGTAAATATAAATAAATTTTAATTGTATAGGTAACACTTAAATTGTACCCCGTAAATATCGAACTTAATCAATGATTTATTTTTAATTATACTTAATTTACTTATGATGAGCTCAAAATATTCCAGGCCAATGGAGTATGGGAGCGTGAGTGTAAAATCATGTGTGATTCAAATAGCTTATTTGTGTACATATTGGTTAATGTGCAATTTAAATGGCTAATTTAATTAACATTAGTCATTTGATCAAAAGTATCATACATCCTAATAAACTAATTTATTTTTAAGTACCAAACAAATTTGTTCCGGAAAAAAAATGCCTTTGTTGCCGATTTCTATTTGGTTGCATGCAAAGCTAAGCTGAGTTAATCCTACATTAATTATGAATTGGAGTATGATTGGTTTTGTGTTGTCTATAGGTACAACAGTGGTACAAGAGTCTCAAATTAGTTAATTTTGATATTACTTCAATTTGCTTTGTGATATACCAGCTAGTCCGAATTAGAGTTTCGTTGAACTTAATTATAACATAAGGATTTAACACTTAAATGGAAATAATTTAAATAATATAATATGTAAAAAAATTATTAGGTTAATCTTTCGTGATATGATATTGATAATTTGTATCCATGGTAATAAGAAAAAAATTTAATCTTTGATATACCTTTTTGCACGAAGAGAAGTTATAAAATCCTTTTGGGGAGCAAAAGAAAGTGAAGAAGTAGTGAGTTGATCATGGTGATTGGCTCCCACCCAAAAGCTAGGAATGTGATGGCCCATGATGCCAAAGCAGAAGAAGAAGCAGCGGCGAAGCTATCACTCCTCCCAGCTCTCAAAGGCATGAAACCGATAAGCACAGAGCAGGCGCCAATCACTCCCGCAAGCAAGGTATACATCAATCGATAACCAGTGGATGGGTTGGCTCGAAGGTCTGAAACAACATGGAAAATATGAACCAATATGAATCAAATTAGCTTCATAATTTAAACACATAAGACGCAGAATGCATCTGCATGGGTGGTTTTGGCCGTTGATGTATATATCGAGTGACCATGAGGCAAGACGAAGTTTACAAGCAGCAAAGGGCCCATGAACCATTTGCTCCACTGGTGTGGGGTGTCGTGTATGAGGACAGCACAACTGGTGGCGCTCCGGGGTGGTCACGCCGTGCCGGTGGCGGACGAGAGGGACGAGGAGCGGCGGCACGACCCCCATGTCGCCGGCTCCGTCCACTACCCCAGTGATTGCTCTGAGGAGAAGATGGTGGAACTCGCCAGGGAGTTGTAGGGCAAGGAGAACCTCGTCTACCACTGCGCGCTAAGCCAGGTGCGGATCCTTTTTTTTCTTTTTCCTTTTCTTTTTTTGTTTTTGGTGAATTTGGTTTTGTATGGTTGATTTCGTGTTCGGGATTTGATAAAGTTTCAATCTTTTGCATTGTATGATTAATTGACAATTTAGTTGGTTGATTTGCGGTTGGTAGGATTTTTGGTGGTAAAATGTGGTCTCTACATTGTGAACCGGACAAGTGAAGTGTATTATCAGGTTCTTGTTATTTTAGCTGATTAATATATGGTTGATAGTATTTTGGTGGTAAAATATGATCTGTTGATGAGAATTTTGAATATTGAAGTTGAGTAATTGGGTATAATCTGAAACCTGAGAAGATGATATTTAAGTATGGTTTTACCTGTTGATGAAACATGGCTTGATGAAGATGGCTTATTGATGATGAATTTCAGCATTATTGAGTTGTAGTTGTTTATTGATGATGAATTTCAGCATTATTGAGTTCTAGTCATAAAAATTACAAGGATTTGAGCATTGGAGTGGTTAGTAATTGACTGTAATTTTTATGACCTCGTGTAGGTGCATTTTTCTTTCTTTTGTAAAATTGAATTGTAGTCAGTTTAGCTGATTGATCTGTGGCTCGTTCGAATTTTGTGGATAGTTGGCAGCATCATGTGCTTTTATCCTTTTGTGGCAAAGGTCATCAATAAAATCAAAAGCTCATAAAAAACCAGATGTACCATCTTTGGAAAATGGTAAACATGCCTTACTATGTTGCAACATACATCATAACTCGTTTTTAGTTGTTTTGAATAAAAAAACAATATAGAATACATCATAACATACTTGTTCTATAACTTGTGAATATCACTGCTGAAAAAGAAGTACCATTTGCACACAATAGGTTACAAAAATGTATTGAATATTTGTTCTATAACTTCAGTAATATTCTTTTTCAACATATCATGACCTCCAACATTATCTCATTTTTCAGTCGCTAAGAAAAAATCCAACGTCCGTGCTCTTCTGGCTCCTACACACTACACCAGATCATAGTTGTACTTGCAACTTACTCAACATATGTCTGTGTTGGCTCTACAACTTCGTCTTTGCATGATGCCTACTTATTTATCCACCAAGAGTTGGGTACGATTGACCTGAAGCAAGAGCCTTGTGGCCAGCTACAAGCCGATGAGAAGTTTCTAAGGAGCTACAGTGGGAAATATTGTTATCTAACCCAGATGTCATCAATGGCTTTCTTTTTCAATCTTCTCATCCATACAAAGAATTGACAATCAATATCAATCTTGTTGTGTTTTGGGTCAAAGCAAGAGCTTATATTAACTGTTTGAAGAAGTTTCTGAGCAGTTGCTGCAGAAATTTTTGCTTGCCCAATTGCTGTTTCTAATGCCGTTTTGAATCTGCACTTGCTTTCAATCCTTCCATCTATACATCGGGTTCGTACCATTGAATTTTCTTTTGCAGTTAAAGATAGAATCTTGTAACCTTTTGAAAAAATTCCAAGAAGTTACCGTGGAAATTGTTGTTATCCCATTTGCCGTTCCTGGTGAATTCTTTATGCCTCTGTAGCTTTTTCTTTTATTCTTTCTATCCATATGAAGAGTTTCTGGATTGATCATGCTGCATTTACGGGAAAGCAAGAATCTTGTGGAAGTTTGAAGGACTTTCTTAGCAGTTTTCAGTGGAACTATTGAGGATTCAGTTTTAAGCTAGAGTCTACTGACCTTTTTTGAACTAACCAAAGTCTATGAGGACCATGTGCCTTGTTAGTGGAGGGCCCTGTGACCGATGAGAGAGGGCAGCTTGTGAGCCTTTCCCCTGGCGCCGAGCCTCTTCCAACCCCAGTGGAGAAGAGGTTTGTGATCTTCAGTTTTCTTCTGAAACTTGAGGTTTGGATTGTGAAACTGGTATTTAAAACTTGAGAGATTATAGATTTACTACTTTTTCTTATGCTAAAAGATTCCCTTCGTAAACAGGTTTCAATTTTATTCTGTGAAGCTATCCATTTCTAGTTCTAGAAGGTGAACTCATATTATGACAAACAAATAGTAGTTGTGGAGCAGATTTTCTCTCTGATACTTGCATCTGTTTCTAATTTCTAAATATATATTAATTGCTGCTTGTTTGTGTACGACTCTCCTGATCCCACATGATTTATGCTTGTGCTGGTGTAATCCAGAAGGTAAAAATCATTGTTATATAACTACCCAGGATTTGAAGTTTTAAGTTGGATTTGGCTAAGTCTCATTTTACCAGTTCGCTATTTTGATCAGCTCTTCTAGGTTCAGAAGGGTTCTGCATTTTTCTGTCCCATGTGGATAATGAACTTTCATTATATTAAACTCTAACGAACCCTATCATATATTGTAGGATAGTCGACATAGTCAAAGAATTGATGGAAGTAATAGCCCATCCTCCTCTCAGGGTTCAGAATCTTCAAGACATTGGCGTGATGTATTCTGGCTTTGTGTATTCGTCATCCACTTAATTGGTGTAGGCTTTGTTCTAGCTGTTTTGGGGCTTAACAGATTGAGAAAACCTGATCGATTAAGAATTGAGAGATACACACGTAGTTTTATAGAAAATCAGAATGGATTAACTGAGACATATCGGCCCCTATTTGGGGCTGCTCTTGGCTAGAGCTGGCTGTCCTTGCTTGGTTCTCATGCCAATCAGATGATGAAGATGGCCGTCCATGGATTGATGCTTCTCTTGCAGTCATCAGCGTTTTATGTTTTTGGGCTGGCCATATCTTTTGGGGAATTGCTTTTGCAGTTGGTGCAGCTCTATAGAAATTTACTTTTGCAGTGTAAAACCCGCGACCCGAGTCAAAGTTTTATAGTCTTAACTGGTCGGTTCGACCATTATTTTTGAGTCGAGTAAAATTATTTTTAGGCCGAATAGCGCATTAGGACGCGTTATAGGGTAACTTAGGCAAGTTATTAGTTATAAAGCATGTCATTTGGATGTTGCGATGTTTATTTATTTTATGGGATTTTTTCTAATTTTTTTGGATTTTTTAAGGATTTTATTCCAAGTTAGTTATTATTCTTGACTCGAGCCGGTATTGAGTTAAAGTCTAATTTACGAGTTTGCCACCGATCACTTTTCCCCCAAACCCCAAGATTTTTCTCCTTCACCTCCCAAACCCTAGTCGCCGCCCTGGGTTGTCGCCAACGCCGCCGATTGACGTTGCCCCGCCTTGTCGTGCCGTCGCCATGCCACCCTGACCAACCCCGACCACCGTCTAGCCGCCACGACGCCGGAATCGCCTCGCAAGCCGCGACGCTCCCACTGTCAATTCGCCGTCGTCTGAGCCAAACCACCGCCACAGTGACGTCGACACCCCTCCCCTTTGACCTCAGAACCTTTCCCCTACCTAGTGTCGTCGTCGAGGCCAGTCGCTGACCAATTGGAGCGACCAACCGCCCCGACCAAACTCGACGCCACCGCCAGTGGTCATCGTTGCCTCCACCGCCCTTTCTATCACCCCTATTGGGTTGAGCTCACCGAGCCGGTGCCAATGGTACCCTGTACCACTGTCATCCCGTCGGTTGCCAAAAACCGCCGGGAAATTGCCGAAAAACCATTTGGAAGTAGTCGGGAAACCACCGGAAAATTAGATTCACCGAAATTCATTGGAAGTCACCTAATCTTCCGCCAAATCCCTGTGGTTGAACCTGATTGAACTTTAGATGCCGTTGAGCATCAAATTTGAGCCTCGAACCACACTACGAAACCCTAGGCGTCACCAATTGCCGACGACGCACGAGGTGTAATTTATTTTAATTAATTGTTTAAAAGTAATGATTATTAGTACAGCATGTTAGGATGATATGATTGAATGATTGACGTGTTAGATAATTTTGTGTTAATTAAAATATAAATATGTGTGATTGTGTGATATTAAAATGAATACTAAGGAATTAATTAGGTAGACTAAATAAGTACTGTAATCTAATGCAACGTAGAGTAGGAAAAATTTATATTGATTATTATTGATGTGTGTTGATTGATGCATGGTTGATGTGAGTATGCTATAGGATGTGTGAATGTATCATGAGTGGGCGTTAGTATTTAGTTTTGATGTGTAGGTACGGAGTAGGAGTTCGCCGCCTAGGCGCAAAATCACGCTTGGAGCTTCTACCAGGTCCGTTTAGGACTCGTCTCTGTTTTATACTCTGTTGTATTATATATTTGTTTTAATGCCTGTAGCACGGGTTAAGTGGTGTTTTATCGGATATCATTTAATTCGGGTCATTTAGCCGAATAATTTTTCGGATTTATAACCCTCGAGGATGAGATCCCTCAAGTTTGTTTTTGAAACTTATATCCAACTCATAATGCCTTTAGGCTTATTATATAAATCCCTACCAAGACACACACACAGAATATATATATATATATATATATATATATATATATATGTAGTTTTCGTATTTTTTTATAACCATACTACGCAAGCAAGCATGTACCAATTGAAGCCGGAACTACCGCCATGTTACCCCAGCGGCATGTGCCAGTCAAAGCCGAAACTACCGACAACCATGTTATGCGAGTAGGCATGTGCCAGTCGAATCCGAAAATACCAATGACCATGTTATGCAAGCGACATGTGTCAATCTAAGATGGGATTACCAACAACCATGCTATGCAAGTGGCATGTGCTGATCTAAGTTGGGATTGCCGACAATCGTGCTATGCGAATGGGTATAGAGATAAGAAAATGACTTAAGATATAACAGTAGTCTCAAAGAACAAGAAAGTGAAATAAGAAAATGCTGAGAGAAGCATCAACAACAGCAGATCAGTTCAGTTAAAGATGATTTTTAATTCAGTAGATGCCTTTAGAAATTCCACTATGTTTTCTTTAATACAAAAAATTTACTCTCATAGCTAATTTGTTATAGTTATACTTTTGGACTAGTAGTGCTCGTTACTGATTTTTTTTTATATATATATGTAGGTAGGGATTAAATATTGGATATGCAAGCTTGGATGGAGGAGTAGTGACCTGCCTTGCACACACATATGCATGCTCGTCGACGAAATGTTTGTTTTGATTGTTTTGATTGCTCTGTTATGTTTATTATGAAACTCTTATGATGATGATTTTGGGTATATTGACATAATGATTTTTATCAAAATTATTTTGTTTGGTAAATTAGTTCTCGTGTCATCCACATGGTAGCATATTAGGGTTTCGCTCATTCATTCATGCACAATAATCAATATCTTCCATCTTTAGACGGTGAGAGTTGATCTACCCGGGACCAATGACAGTCTCGTTCCGGTTCGCGAGAGCAAGCCCTGTTCGCGGTGTCCGGCTCCTAGCACTTCAATAGAAGTTTAACCCTAACTCCAAAGAGATGCACACTGTTTAATATTTTACAACCAGATGTGTATTTGTTATAAAAAAGCTAACTTTAAACATGGTCTTCATGCAATTTAAGGGTTTTGCAAATGTTTCTTTTTACAAAACAGAGACTAGGTTGGAGAATAGAGAAGTATATACTTTCTTGTGCTGCATGTGGCTTAAGGGAGATCAAATATTACTTCTGACCATGATTGAGACTTGCTAAAACGGTCGATTCTACTTGGCAAAATTAACCCACCAGGTTTAAGTTAGATTGGAAGTTTTTCCGATGAAAACTATTTATAATCACGAAAAATTACAAGCTTGATTCACTCAACTTGGATTCAAATACCCCCACATCCCCACCTTATATACAGGGCTGCCTTCTCTAGTAAAGGCTATCAAAACCAAAGAGTGTAAGATTGTCAAGCCCTGATTTTGTTTTAGCCCACTTCACCCCTCATTCCTTCTCAATAAAAATAAATATTTTCAACCTTTTCCCTGAAAATATTAGATGTAAGGATGCAACAAGGTTTTAAGTAGATAAACTTTCATTCACATTAAGGGCAAATTTTTGCTTGAAATTATCAGAGATAGGCTTACAATGTCTAGGCCAAATTCTAAGTACTTATTAGATATACAAAAAAGTAACTGAGATTGATATCTTGGTGATATCTACCTCTAAAAAAATTGTATAAAATTTTTTATTCTAAAAAATAACTTTTATATATGAAAAATACTAAACAAATAATTGTTATATTTTTTTATATTTTTGAACAATTATTAGCCATGCAAGCCACAAGTTATCATCACTATATTTGGGCTTGTTTGGGGAAGGGGAGGGCCTATCCATTTATTGGGCCTCTCCTAAAGAAGGCCCAATACTAAATAACAGCCCATTTCTCTCCTAACTACGCCCGGTCCAATTGTCGCCGGAGATCAAACCGGTGGCGGGTGAGCTTCCTTGTTCTCTGTTCTTTTTAGTCTTCTATTTTGCGATTCTTTGTGCTTGTTGTGGCTGCAATGGATGATAAAAATCGAATCTTTTTTATTATTTGAGGTGTTTTGTTGCTTATATGATATGCTGTTATATAGGAAGTAGTAGATAAAGCATCAATTTTGGCGCACTGTTTGCTAGAAATTTGTAAACGAAGCATCAAAGTTGCTATTATCCACCCCGACCTTGGAATAGGTTGAACATTTGTTCTATGAGGAGTTTGTTAGCTATTAGTTAAATTATTATAGTAATTATTTCATTATGGTCGATTTTTCAGCTGCTTTGCAGGTTTTTCTAGTTGAATTTGACAAAATTATGATCTATGATTTACAATGTTGAAGGAGTTACTAATTAATTGAAGATCTAAAATAATAATTTAGGATTTTATAGTTATGTTGGTTTTGATAACTTTTTGTCAGATGATTTTGAGAATTGCCTCTAGACTTAAGGTATTAGAAACTCAGAGGATTAATGAAAAGTATCCCATCATGTTGAAATTTGGAAATGGTCAATTCAGTAGTCTTAGAAAGCAATAACCCCCTCTAGTTGTATAGACTTCAGTGCTGTCCTAGTTTTGGATTACCACATTACGAATGTTGAATTCTCAAGTTCAGAAATGTGAAAGGTTGCAGCTTTTACGAAGGTCAATATATGGGGTCATGCTATGGGTATGTAGGAGTAGTTTTCTGGTCCTGGCCTAAATATTCAAAAACATGCCTTTGTGCTGTTTTAGGTGATGCTTGTGGTGGTTTAATGTAGTTTGTATCTCTTTTATTTGTCAACATCCTTTGTTTATTAGATGCAAGATTCCCCACTCTTTGAGATGGGGACTTGTATACATTTCTTAACCACTTGAGGGTTGATGAGCACGGAAATCTTGAACTCTATATCCATTTTCATGACATTTTAGGCGTTACTTGAATTGTGATGTTTACAGTTAATCTTAAATTTGACCATTATTCTTAAAAGTAAATTCTAATGGTTCTATGTATAGGCAGAGTTAAAAGATTAATTGTTGATGCAGTGGTTTGATTTGGTGGTGCTTTAAGCTCAACAACATGATATCAACATTTGTAGCATCCTCCTTTCCTTAAGGACTAAGAAAATCT
>JAURVB010003138.1:0-32066 GCA_033002965.1 Piper betle | reverse complement strand
AGCATTGCAGTTGCAGTTTTCATGCATTTAAGCATGATATGTCTATGGAAATGAATAATTAGGATTGGAAATCGCCATCCCTTGGATACTTGTGACTCTTTAGTCTCATCACGCTGTCTCTTTGCGCGGCAAGGGCGCCTCGGTCCCACCGAACCCTTCCAACCCGACGCGGGAACACTCTAACCCGCACCAGCGGACGAACCCGCGCCAGAACAATTACTTTTTCAAATCTCGCCATAGCCACATGGGTCTTTCCCCCATGCCACAAATGGCCCATGAAAAAGAAGAATCCTATAACAAAATGATAGGCAGCTAACCAGCTTCTAGGAGAGACTTAATTGATTGCATTGATCTTGGTAGCTACTCCACCCATGGAATTTGAAGAACCTAAAGGAGCATGAGTCACATACTCTATGAAACATCGTTCTTGCCAAGGCTGTATGTCTTTTTTCAACTGACGCAAGTCCAAACCATTGGGTCCTCTTAAGGGTTCCAACCAAGGAGCATGGAGATCCCAAAAATGCATAGTTTCTCCTCCAAAAATAACCTCTCCTCATTGGGGAACACATTAAATATTTACCTAAACCAATAGGCCGTTGAGCAAACCACACGTTAGCCTGAAGACGTTGGGAGAGTGCCTTATGCTGGCCTGCTTCCCTTTTCTATAAACCCCACTTCTCTACCCTTTTCACCCCCTTTGCTCCATTGCTTCGAGCTTCCTCCCTTCCCTCTCCTTCCCATTTCTTCTACAACCTTGTCTAGCCTTCCAAGGCCCTTTCTTCGCTAACCAAAACCCTAGGAGTGGTAGGTTTTGAGGTAGGAAGCCCTAAGAGACCTCCTCCTAGCCCTTTTTGAGGTAAAAGTCTCACCTTTTACCTCATGTTCGATGTTTATGTGTCTATTTTTTTGCTTTTGTGATGTGTTATTCATGTAGATCTTTGTCTTAGGAGCATTTAGAACCTAGTTTCATCACATTTAAAACTTTACAATTAGTTATGTAGTTTTGCCTACTATATGTTCACTGTTTTGTAGTGTTTTAGTGTAAAAACTGTATCTCATGTTGTATATGTCTTTTTGCATGCTTTTGGTCATTGGTGCTCATAAGAGTTAGATTTACAACTTTCACATTTATCATGTCATTTGTTGTAGTGTGTATACACATGTAGAGGTACCAAACATGATGAAAGGTGGGTGATAGTTTTTATGGTCACTATGACCTGGGTGCCCTTTTCCTCAATTTTTACACCTTGATATAGGTATTTTTTCATATCCATCTGTCGGATTTCTCTTGTAAATTTACTGACTTAATTTAACCACTTAAAGGGCAAGAATAAAACCCTAACATTTGGTGTGGTTGTTATGCTGTTGATGTACTATGTCATGCTCTGAGATTGTTCTCCTTAGTGAACTAATTAAAAGTTATTAATAAAATCTGTAAAAATTACGGTTAGACTCACTAATTGTTTAATGTAAACCTGTAAATTTTTGTGTTAATTAGAAAATCATTTAGGTGGTTTGTTAAGCCAATTTTTGGAGTGTATAAGGATGCAAGGTGAAACCCTTGTTCTTTAACTCCGGATGTAAATTACAAAAACCTAGTCAAATGGTGATAAAATTGCATGAAATTTTTCCCACATATTATTTTGTGTCCTTGTAACACCGTATTAAAAGTTGAGATCCTTTGGCTCAGTAGATCTTGCATTAGGGTTTTCTCAAGCCCACTAGGTCCACCTAGCTCCAGAAATGACCTGGCGAATACTTTGCTTTTCTGAGTCTACTCAAGCCCAAGTACTTAAAATTTGAAAGAATTCAAGCACATGGTGTTGGTTAATTATATCCACTTACCAAAGCCCATTTGAAGTCTCCAAGCCTATGAATGACACTTAGTAAATTTTGGTGTGCGGCCTAGGAACATTGTTCCCAACATCGTAGCTTGACCTTAGTAGGCTTTGTTTACTATATTGGCCCATAGTCAAGCCCTCCGTAAATTTTCCACCCAACCCTTAAAGTATTAGAGTCCACTGGCCCAAATTTTAGCCCATTTAGACATCGTTTAGCTTGTCTTAAAAAAACATCTGGTTAAGTCTGTTTGAATAAGCCTTAAGTTTGGACATTTTCAACTAATTAAACATGTAACCTCAAACTTTAATTAAGGTACCTAATGATGTTTAACACACAATCAAGTAATTAATTAAGTTACTTAAGTGACTTATGTATTGTGCGTGTGTTGAGGCTTCGCCTCGATATATGTGCCGATGTAATCTGAGTCTAATTTACGTTCCATCTCTGTGCTAGGTTACACGGGTGAGCTTGTCGGCTTAGGACATGAAGCTTCACTCATCTACGTATGTAGGACTCTTTTGCTTCACCTCTGTTTTACTCTTTGAGTGTAAAGTTTAATCGCACCTTTGACGTACAACAACATTGGCGATCTTTCATTGTAGCCATCCGACATCAGGCTATTTAGTCGAGTTTTTCTACAATTTAGTAAAACGATAAGGATGAGATCCCTTATTGGTTTTTGAACCAAAGATCTAGAAATTATTATATATGTTCCTTCCTAAGCATGTAATATAGGTATACCGATTTCACAATCAAGAGAGTCAGTGGTACGGGTTGTATGAATTACACCAGTATTTATTTACACCCTAAAATAGTATAACTTACAAGGGTATTGCATAATGTAATACATTTTTGGAATTTTTAGCTCTTTGTGTAAAACCCGTGACTCGAGTCAGGGTTTTACGTTACCGAACCAGTCGGTTCGACCGTTGGTTCAAGTCGAGTTAGTTTCATGAACCGTGTGCTGAGTTGAGGCCAGCCGTGAGTTATGAGCGATGAGAGTCAGGTGTACCTAAATATATGATGATAACGTCGAGAAGATGGTGAGAAATGAGTTATCAGAATATATGAAAATATGCAGTATTTTTTTTCTTTTTATATGTTTGATCGTAGAAATAGTTTTAGGTCGAATAACACATTAGGACGTGTTGGATTATATTCGGGTGGGTTATTAGTTATAGAGCATGCCATTTGGATGTTGTTGTGTTTGTTTTATTTTATGGGATTTTTTCATTTTTTTCTAGATTTTTTTAGGATTTATTACGAACTAGTTATTATTTTGACTCGAGTAGGAATAGTTAATACTTATTTACGACTTTGCCACTAGGGGTGTTTTTCTCACTCCCGACACCTTCCTCATCCCAAAATCCTCGCCGCCCACTATGGTCGCCGCTACTGCCGTTGCCGATGCCGCACTGTAGCCGATCGACGCCGCCCCGCCTTGCCGTGCCGTCATCGTGCCGTCTCGACAGACCCTGGCCAACGATCGCCTACCGACGCGCCACCGCGATGCCACGAAGCCACCTCGGCCGTCGCCACTCCGACCGGATTTCGCCATCGTCCGGGCCGCACCGCTGCCACTGTGACCACTAGTCTCAACCTCTCGCCGTCGTCGACGTTTCCCCCATCATCCCGACCGCCGTCGAGGCCGGCCGTAGCCCCGATCGAAGCACGCCGTCGCAGCTGCCCATTTTTGATGCCGCCGCCGACTGCAATCGCCGCCCCGACTACCCTGTTTGACACCACAATCGGACCAAGTTCGTCGAGCTAGTGCAGATAGACCCCCTGAATGCCCTGTCCAGAATCATCGCCGGAAAACCGCCGACACTCGCCGGAAAACCGCCAGAAAATTGGATTCGTGGGAAATTTACCGGATCATCCGCCGAATGCACCCGGTCGAATCCGATCGGACTTCGGACGCCGCTAGGTGCCGAATTCGAGTTTCAAGCCACGAAATAGAAACCCTAGCCATCGCCGATTTTCGACGACACGAGGTATAAATTACTCCGACGTAAATTCTTAAATTTTATAATTATTAGGGAAGCATGCTAGACTAGATAATTAGATGAATTTTTGTGTTCTTAACGTGTCTGTGTGTTTGTGTAATTTAATAAAAATTATGAAATTGGTTGATTGATGAGTGTTCAAATGGAAAAGTATGGAATTAATTAGGTGAACTAATTAATTACCTTGATTTCGTGAGACGTAGATTGAAAACTCACTAGAATTGACTTAGGATGAATGTGTGATGATTGATGCGTGATTGTGTTGATTGTGTGTGCATGCTATAGGATGTGTGATTCATCATGCGGGCGTTAGCTTTTAGCTTGATCATGTAGGTACGGTGTACGAGCTCGCCGCCTAGGCGCGAGGACCCGATTGGAGCTTCTGCCAGGTCCGTTTAGGACTCGTTCTCTGTTTTTTCGCTACTCTATTGTGTATTTGATTTATCATGTGTAGGACGAGTTAAGTGGCATTTTATCGGATCCCACTTAACTCGGGCCATTTAGCCAACAATTTTTCGGATTAATAACCCTTGAGGATGAGATCCCTCGAGTTTGTTTTCGAATTTCAGATCCAGCTCACGATGCCTTTGGGCCTATTGTATAAATCGCAACCTAGACCTATATATATGTATAGTTTTTGCGTTTTCAGTGAGAGATTGAATGAGGGAAATCCGACTACCGTGCTACGCGAGTGGGCACGTGTGAGTCGATAGTGGGCTCTGGAATGGTGTGCGGGCCGTTTCATTCCCGAGGGATCCTGACAACTCCACCTTTGAGTTCCTCAAACCCGGAGAAGTGTGGAGGTTCACGGGTATTGCAATGCAGCGCATGTCTAGACTTGTGGTTTCAAAGGGTACTAAAGGCGACTGCCTGAAAGTACTCGGCCTTCGTGCTCAAGGCCAGGAGTAATATGGAAGGTGTAGAAGGCGAAAAGGAATGAGATTTGATGCGAGAAGCGATAGAGAAATGGCCAAGGTATGAGAATGAGAAAGAAAGGGGGACGCTGTCGACCCAAGGGCGACGGCTCCCATATATGCCCTAATGAGAGTTCTTGAGGAAGTATATGATTTTCATTCAAGAGGAGAGTTTGCTCTCCTGTGCCAAATTGATATTAGTTATTTTCCGGGCTGGTAACACTCGTTACTGACGGTTTTTCTATATATATGTAGGTGAGAAATGCGAGGGATGAAAGCTGTCAGGACTGCGGAGGAGCAGCACAGAACCGCGCACACATGTACCTACCACATGTAATGTATAATGATAGTGTGTTAATGCTACGTGAATGATAATTTTGATGTGTTTGTTTGAATGAATTGCTTGTTATAAAATGCACGGATAAATGTGAATGAGTAGGGAGCCTTGGAGTTTAGCCTCGGTTCAGATGGAAATAAATAAGATAATGATGGGATGCCATGGTAGATTGTTATGTTTTATCGTATTTTAATAAAATATTTATATACCCTTGTTGTGGACAAGTTGGCCCCTATTGCACCTTTAGGGGAGATTCTGTTTTTTTCGTAAAAATTAATAAATTTTTATTAAAATTTTTTGCTTGTTGAATGGTTTTGTTTTGCTTGCATATCATCTCATGCATGTAGGACTCTGTTAGAACCCAATTGTTCCCATTCATGCATCTCATGGTTGCATCTCCATCTTAAGACGCCGAGGGCAGATCCGCATCGGCTTAACCAAACCAGTACATTAGCGAATGGTTTGGTCGCCAGTGACATTTCCGGGTCGGTTTACAGGTGAGCCAAAACGGGGTATTACACTTTGGTTTTGAGCTACTTGTGTACCATAATAGGTGATATATAGAGATGTGAAAGCTAAACTTCTTTTATGAATATGTTTATTGTGTACTTGAGAGCTGACCTATGTAATAAGCTATCTCTACTTACCACCTTGTGAGGTATTCTGAAGTTTTATGACTTTCCCCGTGGGTGTTAAGACACTCATTTTCTAGTATTGTCTTATCGTTAATTATTTTGGATCGATAACCAACTTGTTTGATTACTGACAAATTTCCTATATCTTTGGAGACTGGTATGTATGTTAGTGGTCGGCGTAAGTGGACGGATCGAGAGGCTCATTATGGAGGAGTTGGTACCGTATGTATGACTTGCCATTTACACAACTTATATAATTTGGGGGATCTATTTTGTATTTGAGATTTATGCATTATCAGGAACTATGAGACTAAGTGTTGTATTATGATTTGGCTGGTGCCCTAACCCTTGTTATTATGTATGTCAATATGTTAAGTGTGATTATGTGTCTTAGGATTATTTTATTATTAACATCGTGCATGGTATTAACTTTGGGGCAATTTAACAATTGTCTACATAGTATGTGAGCATTAAAGTTCTGGAACACAGTGAGGAGCATACCAACTACGCTAAACATATTTAGTAACAGTTGAGTGTGAGTAATAGAGTAGCATAAACTGGAGGAGCACACGGGTCACACTGCTTGAAGGGTCCATGTAAAGACTAAGCGCTCGGTATAATGCCTAACACTTTTTGATGCTTCTGTATCTATGTTTTTAATTTACTTCTGTGTGTATGTAGAATAAGAAACTACAACCAATGCTTATATTAGTACAAGATCATTAGCATCATTAAGTAATTAAGTTACCTAACCCGATCATTGGAATTAAGTTTTAAGAATCAGATCATGCATTTCAAAAAGCTCAACTTCTTAACTCCAGTGGGGGTGCACCTCTTTACCTTCGGTGAAATATACCTGAGGAAGATTTTATTTCTTCTTTACCCAGTCAAATTATTGGAACCCCTTGAGTTATACTACCATGAGGAGGATTTGTTTTCTTTTCACTCCAGCCAAATCTACCTGAAACCCCTCTTGTTATATTATTAGAGGGCAACTTTGCATAAATTTAGGAAATTTGTCAGTAATCAAACAAGTTGGTTACCGGTCTGAAATAATTACTGATAAGACAATTCTAAAAAATAAGTGTCTTAACACCCACAGGGAAAATCATAAAACTTCAGAATACCTCACAAGGCGGTAAGTAAAGATAACTTATTACATAGGTCGGCTCTCAAGTACAATAATAAATATATTCATACAAGAAGTTTACGTGCTCACATCTTCTATATATCACCTATTACGGTACACACACACACTTATATATATAATAGTTCCCAAGTTTCTGAGTTCCTTGTCTAAGTTTCCGAATCAGTATCTTCCATACTTCTATCTTGCGACACTAGTGTAGAGTGTAGAGAGACAGTGACAATATATATATATATATTTATTATTATTATTTTTTTTTGTGGCCACGGTGGACACCAACAAGGAATGGCCGGGCCAAGGCCATGGCAGATAGCGGTCTATGGACGGCCCATGGCGGGGGGGGTGGCGAGGGTGGAGGCCGATGTGGGTGATGGAGGGTGGAGGTTGGTTGTGGCGGGTGGAGGCCAGAAGGCCAACAGAAGGAGAGGTTGGTGGCAGGGGAGGCATGCAGCCAAGGGGGAGGAGGCATGTGGCTGTGGAGAGAGCCGGGGGCTGAGGTGGAGGCAGGTGGTCAAGGGGGAATACTCAAAGCCATCAAATTGTAATTTTTTATTAAAATATATAAACAAATATGATGTTAGTATTTATAAGTTGTAATGAATTGAATAACAGTAAATTTTTTGATGTAGAATTAAGTTTTTTACATCCAATGGGACTCCGTAAAGGAAGGAATTAAAATGAGTTGAAGTTTTGATGTCACATAGAGTATGTATCCTTTCCAAATTGAATAAACAAGGAAGACATATGTGTAAATTTTTCACAAAGATAAAGATATATAATCATTTTCTATTAAATAGCAAGAGAAAATTATCAGTAATTTATCTCTGCATGAAAGCATAAACAATCTGAGAAATACGAGAAAAAAATCAAAAATTTTCCTGTATGAGCCATTAGCATACATGGTTAATTACTAAACTACTGTCAATGGTACGTACTCGCCAAAATCATGAGAAATCAATAATAATATCATCTTATAATGAAGCATTACTTGCCTCAGTAATTATAACAAATATATATAATAATAGCACCATTGGCATATTCAATTATTAATACCATTGTGTTCTAACTTTTAATTAATAACCTGCCCAACCCAACTCTAAATTTGCTAATATCTATTTCTATATATTAGCATGATATCACAAGTCTTACTTTAAGGTGTGAATACCTCTTAATGAATTAAGAATTACTTGTTTCAACAATTACAATATTAATAATAGCAACATTATTATTAACATCTTTAATTAATATAAGGGTATTCTAAAACCAACATAACCCCAACAATAACATCTATGTATCTGTTTCTATGTATTACCATCATATCACAAGTATTATTTTAAAGTGTAAACTCCTCGTAATATATTATTAATTAAAGTGTAAACGCGTCTTAATAAATTAATCATTTTTACACCTCTCGATAAATTATTACTTTAAAGTGTAAAAGCCTCTTAATAAATTAAGCATTACTTGTTTTAATAGCTAATGCTATCTATCACTTTAATGTTCTAAGTAATTAAACCGTCTCTATTCCTTTATTATTTATTTATATTTTTACAATATACCTCAAGGAGTTTTTTTACGACATTAATTCTGGGCCCATTCTGCTATTAAATTAGGTTCTCATTAAAAGCTTATTAATAAAACATGAGGCGAAGACCATTTTTTCTTCAAAAATTTCTTAATTCTAATAAAAAACTTCTTAATAATAATTAATAAAATATAAGCGTATGAAAAGACTATACAAGAGTTAAGACCCACTTCAAATAATATGTATAAAATGCTAACTATACTTAATTTCACAATAAACAAAATAATAAAACCTGTTTCTTGCACGTACATATCGGAAGAAACGCTTTTGAGATGCTAAATGTAAATATTGCTTTATACAAATTTCAGTAGCAAGACTACAAAGACTATTTCCCAGCTAGAACTCTTCATCTAAATCCAAGTCGTAGACCTTTTGCGATGAGAATACAAGTTACTTGCCACTATTATATCAGAGATTCAGATGTCTCCAAAGTGGCGGTTACTTGTCACGATTGGTCTCCTCAATTGCTGTGTTTTCCCACCTACTACTTCTGCTGTCGCAAGTTTAACTTAGAAAACCAAAAAATGAGAAAAGAAATAGCCAAATTGCGGCTGGTGACTAGAAGCGGTCCACATGTGTGCAAATCAAAGGTTTTATCCGACGAACACCTAAATGCGACGTATTGTAGAACAGTTCGTATAGGAATGTGTAATTGGAAGGCCAAAAACGTGCAATCATATGAGTAGATCAGGTATTTAGTATGTTTTCCCTAGGACATGTGGCAGCCACATCATCAGCATGTTGATCTAAGTCATCATGCCACGTTAGCTGCCAGATTCAACGAATACATGCATGGTCTATGACAGGAGTTGCACCCCTTTGTTTTGTATAGAGAGACCATAACTTTGGAGAGCCGCCATCTTCAATCTAGGTCTCATTTGGCCGTGAAGCTTTTCGACAAGCGGCCGCTAAGGTCCAGCTGTCACTTTATCTAATTGGAATTATCGCTGGAAAACTGGTCGATTCCGGTAACTGTTGAACTGTTCAACTTCCTACATAACTTTGCCGTTAGAGAAGCTTTAGTCGTGCCATTACCTCCGGTCGACCTTCCATCGTAGGTGTTGTGCATAGCGGGGTAAATATCCATTAAAGATAATTAGTTCACTTTGAAAATTATTATCTAAGTCATTAGCGTGAAAATAATTGTACTAAAAAATCACCTCAAGAGTCAAGATAAAATTCCCAGGGAAGTGTGGTGGGACATTAACCCGCATATAAACCAACTCCTCGACAGAATTTTATCAAGACAAGTAATGTTAATAGTACAATAATTAACAACTATACCTAACAATAGCTATTAAATAGACATAAAAAAGAACACAGCTATTAGCTATTAAATAGACATAAAAAGAACACCATAATTTAACGAGGCTTACGTCCCTGGACACTACAAAAATAATATTTCAATAATCGAAGAAATATTACAAAAGAAGAAAAGAACAAATTGCCAATAAAAAAAGAGAAGGGATTTTGGGATGGGTTAAACCAAAGGAGGAGGAGTCCCTTTTATAGGGAGATGACTCCTCCCAAATCCCCAACAATCCCGATGTGGGATTTTGTCATACAATAGTAGGTACTGTCAAACCCATGTGGCTGTTTTCCGAACCGCCGCCTCTGTCGTTGGTGGGGATTAAAATGGAAGCCGGAGCTATGTTTACCCAATTGGGGTCTCAACTTCCCAACATTGCTTTGCTGCTGGGCCATCTCCAACCTCGCAATCACGACCTTTCGACTCCTTGAATTGTTAGCAAGGTTTTTGGGTGGTTGCGGCTGGCTGTCAGCGGCTGGCTGCCATCATCCCTATCGCCATCGATATCGCTTGATAGATCAACAATAATCAGTGTGGCCACAGTCCTTTAGGCCATTTTTTCGTTAGCTGCTACCCGACGCTATTAACTGTTTGTAACGACTTGGCCCAAGTTGTAACATCATGTCTGACAAATTCAATAACATGTAGTATATACAGTCGAAATAAGTAATATAATAACAAATTTTGAGTATCGTCCCACAAAGATGTATTTACTTAAGTTAATTATAAAACAGAGAATAAGAGCAAAGCAAAAACAAAAGCAAATTTTTAGTCTAAGATGAAACTCGGTCTAAAGTCAAATTTTCCTTATTATGAATTTAAATTTCATCGCATCTTACTTTTATCTTTCATTTCCTTGAATTATTGATCTAGGATAATTATATGACATGAAAACTTTCACTCCTTCATGTTTTTATTATTTTGCATCAATTTCTACCGCCTGGTAATAATTGATTAATTAATAAAATAATGCATTAAAATTTGCCTTATAATCGTATACGATATAGTGTATCTCCTGACCACAATGAGAAACAAGTTAAAAGATTAGTCGTATGATAAATTATCTATTACTAATCTAAATAAAATTTCCCCAAATCTAATTAAATCTCATGATCTAAGAAACATACGATCAATCTACTCTTAACATTAATAATGAGATAATTCAAACACTGCGATTGAATAAAAGTGTAAGAGGTTAAAATAAATTAAATTAAACCATGTTAAGTTCTATTACTCTCTAGAACAAAATAAAGGATTACTCCATAATAAAATTAAAGAACATGATAGAAAGGAAATGAACTTTTATTATGAAAAGAACTAAAAATTATAACTATAACTACTTGATTAACTAAATGCGTAAGCCACCAGTTGATATCTCCTAAACAGCAAATGACCACCCCTATATATAAAAGATGAGATGTCCATTAGATATAAGAATTCAAGGGGGAGTTCACAACTCGATGTAGTCTAATTAATTATGTTGTCCAATCAAGTTCAACTCCTTGACTTGTTCAACCAATCTTTAAGTATTAAGGATGCATCCAAAGCCATCAGCATCCTTCCTTTATGGCTTTGTGAACTCCTTATAGTTACCATTGGGTGGGGCCGAGTGTCGTGACCTTCTATTCCTAAGCTTTTTTATTTTTATTTTCTTCACCTTTCTCTCCATTTAACTCTAAAATTAAGCATATCTTATCAAATATTAATTAATTAAAATATAAAGTAAAATATCACATAATTTATAATATTTATACTTGGGATTTACAAAATCACATTAAAAACATGAAAAAATATTGTATACTCTAAACACTTAATACATCTCATGTCTGGTTCATTTTTGAAACAAGCCGAAATGTTATATTATTTAATATTGCTATCTTTTAACGTAATTACATGAAAGACTATGTCTACAAAACCCCTTAAGATGTAAAGTTACTTGGCACATTGGATGGAAGACATCCACTACCCACAACCGCAACAAGTAAAAAAAACAAAGAAAATATGAACATTATTCAAAATATTATAAATTATTGAAAATATAAGTTCCTAAAATATGAAGTTATTATATTAGTATACTGAGCCAAAAGTAAAGATGTTTGACGACTAAAATAAAATGGAAAAGCAGTATAAAACAACATGACAATAATATAACAAAAGTATGTGTATGTGTGAAGACTTTAGCATCCCTTTGCACTTGCCGGTGACACTTTAAGTACACCACCTAAATAAATGTTAAAAAAAATGCCAATAACAAGTTATCAATAAGTTACCAGTCCACAAAATAGAGTATCTATAATATCAAACCGGCATACGAACTTAGTAGTTCATATTAAAGTAAAATAAGAAGGGGATAGTACACCGCCAAAAAAATCACACAATGCCCAAAGGAAACTAAACTGGCGTGCGACCCATAGTTGGTCGGGCTACACATTTTCTCCTATCCTCTCCAATTCCACCATGTTCATTTCCTCTAAGCTCTGAAGGCAAGCCAAGTACACTGCAGCCATGACATACGCCGCAAAATACAATACTCGTAACCTTACGCCTCTCGGGGTGTGAAAAGCTAATAGACGAAGAGGATGAAGCAAGAAGAGAAAGTAGTTGTGTCAATCTCATCGACAATGAAACAACTGGGCTCCACATGAACTCTACATAGAGCTCTTCAAATGCCCTTTCAAACTCTTCTTCCCTCTCTTCTTCGATAGTCACAAAGCAAAATTTACTTAGGCAATTATTACCCTCATCATCTAATTCTACTCTGGCTTGGAGAACCTTCTTTCCTTTGGGCTCTTAATCCTTTTATTTGGTTGGACATTCACTTATGACATGTCCAAATCATTTGCATTTGTAGCATTGGATCTTCTCCTTGGTGTTCTTCTTGAATTTGAGATATCTTTTGATCTCCTTTCCTCTTTCTTCTTCTTCTTGCCTTCTTGATGAAGAGCTTCCTACTCTTTTTGGGAAACTTCTTGAAGTTCCTAACTTCCTAGTGAGGAGAGCCATTTGTTCATCAAGTTAATCATCCTCTTCTTGCATGAGGATTCGAGGGGCCAAATTCTTCTTATTCTTTGTAGTCTCTATCTCCTTGTCCATTTGGAAAGTATGCTCATGAGTGATGAGATATCCTAGAAGCTACACCATGGTAATGGTGGCTAGGTCCTTGGCTTTCTTGATAGTTGTCACCTTTGTCTTCCATTTCTTCAAAAGAAAAAGAAGAAGCTTGTGGTTGAGCTCCGCCTTACCCATAGTCTTTCCTTAGCTCCTTTAAATCTAAACAATATCATTGAATCAGTTATACATATCATTTATGGTCTCATTTTCTTTCATTTTAAAAACCTCCTACTTATGAATTAGGAGGCTAATATTAGATTTTTTACTTGACATGTACCATCATAGGTAACTTCAAGTAGATCCCATATTTTCTTTTTAGCGGTACAAAGGGAGACCCTATTAAATTAGGTCTCATTCAAGGCACAATACAAAGCATTCGTAGCCTTTGCATTGATAGTGGGTGCCTTCTCTTGCTCAATCCAAGAATCTCTATTTAGAAGGAGATCTTGGTGGCCACACATAATAATTTATAAAACATCAAAATCGTTAGAAGATAAGAAAATTTTCTTTCTTGTCTTCCAATAGTTGTAGTTGGTCCCATTGAAGTACGGTGGCCTTGAAATGAAAAGTTCCTCGATTTACCTTGATTTGTTGTCTATTTTGTTTAACCAAGACTCTGATACTAATTGAAGGCACACTAAAGTGGGTGAAAGCTAACTACAAATACTTGTCTAAAAGATAATTAGATCCCACAATCCTTAGGGCTTTATAATGATCATTAGAATGGACAATTGATAGCAGAAACAATTTAAATAATTAAGCATAAGTATATAATGTGCAAGTGAGACCAAATAGGCAAGGCAAATAATTAGGGGTATGTGTGTGCGTAAAGTACCTCAAGTCCAATTCCAAGTTACTACTTGTGTCTGTGGTCAAGCAAACCATGCAAGTAGTAAAGTGGCCACATATAACATCTTCTTAGCTGGCTATTGCATTCTACTTTGATCATTAGCTTGAAATCTTGGTGGTGCTTTCAAATTGAGCTTGAGGTTGCGTTTATGCCTTTTCCCACCAGATTGATTTCCTCCCCATCCAAAATTAGGGTGATTCCTACAACCAAGTTTATAGCTATTTGAATAGGGGTTGTTATGATTCCTGTTGAAATTACCAAGGTAATTAACTGATTTTGCTTGCAAGGGACACTGATCCCAAGAATGGTCGTTTCCATAAAACTCACGAGTCATGACTTGTGCCATATGTGTATTTGCCTCAAATTGAATACCCAATCCTTAAGAATTGTCATTTCCACAAAACTCACAAGTCATGGCTTGTGCCATACGAGCTTTGCCTCAAATTGAATACCCAATCCTTGCATCTGTTTACTTAATGCCGAAATTTGTGCAGCTATTGCATTGAAAGCATCCATTTGAAGAACTCCAAGTATAGATTTCCTCACAATTTTATCATACATCATTTGAAGCTAGCTTCTCCATTAATTTATAGGCTTTTATTTGTCTTGGTCAAGATGGATCCTCTTGCGGCTGCATTAACAATAGACTTGGTTTGGTCATCAACCATTATAGAAAGTCTAGATTTACACCCAAGGTTGAATACCATGTGAGAGACATTTTCTCATGAATCCTTAAATCTTTCTCAAGTATCATAAAAATATTCATTCTCTGTCTATTTAAAAGAGGTGATGTCATTCCTGAATTGCAATATTTTGGAAGGTGAAAAATACTTTACGATGAATTTCTTTGTCATCTCCTCTCAAGTAGGGATGGAATTTAGTGTCAAAGAATTGAACCACAACCAGGTTGCTCTATTTTGAGAAAATGGGAACAACCTGAGCCTAATTGTATCTTTTGAAACCCGATTTCATTTGTATGAATCTCATATTGCAAGAAAGTTCAACAAGTGCATATAGTGGTCTTCACTTGGCAGCCCGTTGAACTGACCTTTAGATGGTAGCATTTGGAGCATCGCAGGCTTCAATTCAAAATTATTTGTTAGGATTTGGGTCCTCACAATGTTGAGATTGAAATGCTCAAGTTGAGGTAAACTGAGTTCTGCCAATGATTTGTAGTTTGCATTGTTGACTTCGGGCTGATTATGGGGCACTTGCCCAGCTTCATTACCAAAAGCTTACTCACCAAGATCAAAAGGTAATAATCTTCTCTTTTGGGCTCTTGAAATTACTTGAAGACATTAGAAATAAATTAGTAAACACACTAAAATATTAATACAAGCCATGGCTTGCTTTCTTTCTTTCCTGATCTTTCTACAAGCCTATTTTTTTGTAGATCAAAAGGTAATAATCTTCTCTTTTGGGCTCTTGAAATTACTTGAAGACATTAGAAATAAATTAGTAAACACACTAAAATATTAATACCAACAAAAAAGAAAACAACCAAATCCTCGACAATGATGCCAAAAACTTGTTGCGTATTTAATATATTACATTAGTGCACACATCGTATAAGTAATAGAGTGGTAAGTGAGATCGTTCTCATGATGATTTGATGTTTTTGCCTTACTGTCTGTCCTAAGTATATTAGCTACTTATTAATTTACAACAAGGGATCAACAAAAATTATCAGAGAATGCAAAGGATAAGTACTTATGATATGTTCTACTCTAAGCAGAAATCAAGGCCACGACTAAAAATTGAAAATAGTGTCTCACTAATATGTTACTAAAGATATTTCATGAATCAAACTAAGGAAATTCTTTCAGTCAAGGATAGACATGTGATGTTTAATTTCACTTAGTTAATAAGCAATATAATTTTGCTACATCTATCAAATTATAATGTAATTAAATTTGATATCCGAGGAAACGAAGGTAATTGTAACAGATTGTTGTTGTGTATTACAAATTACTGCTCTTACCCCATTCCACAAGTCTATGCAAACAAAATAAGAACAATGCATTACGAGTGACTCCTCTACATGTATATTTATGACTTATATTTACTAAATGAATTGCAAATTATTTCATCCAAAGACGTTATCAATTTGCCTATGTCTAGTGCTAGACTGAATCTCTTCATCAAGAAAAAGTTAGCTACAGTTTTGAAGCATTAAAAACCAATATAAAATAATCAATTCATAATCAATTACAAAAAGATAAATGGTAACAAAATTATATCACATATCAACTAAGATTTATTGTCCATCCCAAATCAATACAATTTACCCGATGAAAAGTTTAAAATTCATCGTGAAATTCATTAAGAAAACAATACAATCAAATGAAGAAGAGAGGGTTTATGCAAATTTGTATTGGTGATGCCTTGGCCCAAAACTTCTCTCTAGCAATATTCTCCTCCTTGTGGTTTGATTGAACAACTCTTTCTCCAACCAGCAGAAACTTTCCTTCTCACACTCTGAAGGAGTGAAGAACTTCAAGCTCACTGATTTGGAAGAAAGGAAAACACTTCCAAAAGCTCTTCACAACTAACTCTGAACTTTCTAACTTTTGAAGAGTCCCTTCGCAAGTGTGTGAGTGGGTGTATGTATAACAACTTCGAAGTGGTTAGGATCACGAAATAATCATCCCCACAAGTGAGGTGTGATTCTTTCTTATCCGTTTGATTAGCCTTTAGTGTAAGTGGATTTGGTAGGTTTATTGACTAAAGTACATTATCACCCATGTGAATTGCCGCTTTCCAATAGATTAATTGTGTAGGAAGTGTATATGGCTCCTACTTGGCAATTTCCTAAGAGGGACAATTATTCCACTTAGCAACCCAAAAGTGGTCGGGTTAGGCAGATTAGTCACTCATGTGTTGGCATAATCATGCCCAGGATCACCTTATCCTCCCATTCATGTGTGCATATGAATGATTTTTAAGGTTTATATGCAGAGGTTACTATTGTTCATATGTGAGCTTTATCCACCTTCCTAGTAGTTTCCACATGGAGATCACAATATGATTAGATTACAACTACCTTCACCAAATCGCACACATATCTGGTTAAACCTTATCCTTGCATAAATAAGATAATTGATCAAAATTTGATATGAAAATGTTAATATTTCATACTTTATTCATTTCTTGAGAAACTCTGATTTCTTAGTTAAACCTAGTATAAATTGTTGCTAGGACTTTGAAAGTATTTGTAAATTAACACAAAACAATAACTCTATACGCAAGTTATCAGTATCCCTTCATAGCTCAAGCTTGTTCTTCCAATTTGGTCTAAGAGAGTGTCAAATCAATTACAGGCTCAAGAAGGTAGCGAGAGGATGTCAAAACACTCTCCCAAAGGCCCTATTTATGGGACAGCAAAGCCTCTCCAAGAAGTAGTGTCATTTGACTATGAATCTTCCCTTTTGTTTTTAGTTAAAGACCTGTTTTAGCTGTTTGTCCATATCATTCGGCTGTTGAAGGATTGTATGATCGTCAACTGAATGATCACTTAAACCTTAACTATATCAGCTTCATTAGCTTCGGCTATAGAACACACAACTGATTGCATAATTGAACATCTTTCTAAATTTCAACAATCTACTGTGAGCTTCCAAAGTCCTCAATCAGTTTTCAAAGTCTCACTAAAGACACCTTTAGTCAAAGTGAGATGGAACGTCTGACCAAACTCTAACTTCACTACTTCCTCATACTTTGGTAGCCGAACGTCTAATCGAAGCCTTCACAAGACTCAGTTTATTCTTGAATTTGTTTTTGGTCCATTATCTTCTGCTGCCAAAACCCTGACCAAACACTAGCTGAACTGTTGAACACTTTAAATATTTTCTTCATTGAGGTGAGATGTTTTCTTTTTTGTTGTTTGGTTTGACTAGCTTCCACTTAGAGAATTTAAGTTTGTTATCTCATCAAAACAAGGTTCTAATTGGTGGGTTGCGGCTGCCCAGATAGACACCTATTGAGGGGAGTTAAACTATGGTGGTTTGGTGGCAAAAGATGGTGATGGCCTACGGTAGTCACGCTAGAAAGTTTCGGCTAGTGTGATTATCATTGTGACTTTATTGATTTCCTGACATTTGTAGAAGCTCATGACGGTGGGGCTCGACTGCTGCTTGTCTGTGGTGTGACGGGAATCGAGTGAGCGTTAAACCATGGCCGACGTTGGTTTGTGCTGGCTGGAAGGAGGCCAAAAGGCCAACGGTCTCCTATTGCTTTATTGCTTTGAAAAGCAGGATTTGCACACATTTTTGTTGACGATGTCCTTCTCTGATGATGGCTTTCGATTAGGGGTGTAATAATTGGTACTTTTACCATTATTACTTAGACTTTGTTGTACGCAAAGAATGTGTTAAATTTGTAGGTTGCCATGTAAAACCCACGATTCGAGTTAGGGTTTTATATTTAGAACCGGTCGGGTCGACCGTTATTTTTTCGAGTTGAGTCAGTTTCAGGACACGTGTACCGAGTCGACGCCGGTCGTGTGTATGAGCTATGAGGGTCATGCGTACCCAAGTATATGATGATAACGTCATGAACACAGCAGAACAGAATGAGTTATCAGAATATATGAGAGTATGCCAGTCATTTTTTATTATTTTTATATATAGTGGATCGTAGAATTAGTTTTAGGCCGTTTATCGCGTTAGGACGCGTTACGGGCATTTTGGGTGGGTTGATAGTTCTAGAGCATATCATTATGATGTTTGGTGTTTGTTTGATTTTACGGGATTTTTCCCAGATTTTTATAAATTTTTTAGATTTAATACGACTTAGTTATTATACTTGACTCGAGTCGGAGACGAGTCAAGTAATATTTACGAGTTTGCCACCAGTCTATCTACCCCGCACCTTTCTTTCTTCCCCAAAACAAACCCCGACGCCGCCACTGTGCGTCGCCGCCGCTGCCGCCCGGTCGCCGATCGACCTTGCCTAGCCCCGCCACGGCGTCACCGTGCCACCCTGACCAGCCCCGGCCGCTGCCAGGCCGCCGCGACGCCGGAATCGCCTCGCCTAGCGCCGCGGCACATTTCGGTCGTGTCACCGATTCCGCCACCGGCGACCGTCGCCGCCGCGATCGAGTAGTCGCCTCGACGTCTTCGACCCCCTAGCGGCCTTCCCCGACCGGAGCGGAGGCCATCGCTGCCCGGGCCGGCCGGATCTAGCGACCCATCGCCGCCGGCCCTGTTTTAGCCATTTTCCGGTGAGCCGCCACCTCCGTTGGCCGCGTCGACCTCGTAGATGAGTCGGGCTCGCCGAGCCGGTTCCGAGGGTACCCAACACGACCCCTTTCCGACCAGTAGACGCCGCCGGCGATTGTCGCCGGAGAACCACCGGAAGCCGCCGGAAAACCGCCAGCAGCTGCCGGAAAACCACCGGAATTTCCGGAATTCACTGGAATTCACCGGATCTTCCGCGGGGCTCACCCAGTCGAGCCCGATCGAGCTTCGGACGCCGATGAGCGCCGAATTTGAGCTTCGAGACGTGCGACGGAACCCTAGCCGTCGCCGATTGCCGACGACATGAGGTATATAATTACCTCCGAATTTATAAGTTAAAGTCTGATGATTGTTAGCACAACATGCTAGGGTTGATTTATTGATGTGATTGATAGTGATAAGTTACATGATGTGATTAATGACTAATTAGGGATGAAATGATAAGTTACATAATGAGATTAAGTGTGAATGAAGGTTCAGCGATCTAATGAGGTAGGAGTCTCAGCATGATAAGTGATCAGGACGTAACTTTGAAAAACACAATAAAATTGGTATGACTAGGATGAGTTAGAATTATTTAAATTTATGATTATTTAACTGTTGCTGGATGTTGATGATTGAATTGTGATTGATGTTCATTGTGTTTGATGCATCATTTAGTTAGCAGGCGTTAGTATTTAGTTTTGATGTGTAGGTACGAAGTAGGAGCTCGCCGCCTAGGCGCGATGACACGTTGGAGCTTCTACCAGGTCCGTTTAGGACTCGTCTGTTTTACTCTTTTCTATTGTATGTTTGTTTTAATGCCTACAGGACGAGTTAAGTGGCGCTTTATCGGATCCCACTTAACTCGGGCCATTTAATCGAACATTTTCCAGATTAATAACCCCTCGAGGTTGATTTCGAAAACAAGATCCACCAAAAGTTGCCTTCGGGCCTATTATATAACTCCCTACCCAAGCCTATATATATATATATAGTTTTCGCGTTTCTGTGAGACGAGAGATGGAGAAATCGACTGCACGTACCATGCAGAGGATGCCGTGACAGTCAAAGCGGGCTCTGGATTAGTGCCAGCGGACTGTTCCATTCCCGAGGGATCCTGACAACTCCGCGTTTGAGTTCCTCACACCCGGAGAACGTGGAGGTTTACGGGTACTGTTTAGTACAGCGCATGTCCGGACTTGTGGTTCAAAGGGTACTAAAGGCGACTGCCTGAGAGTACTCGGCCTTCGTGCTCAAGGCCAGGAGAAATATGGAGGTAAGGAGAGGGCTTAGGATAAAGTTTCACGAGAAGTACTGAAAAAGAAGTGCCGAGAGCGGCACAGTACCAGCAGCAGATCAGTAAGTTCGGGATGCTACCGGGTCTGCAGCCCAGTGGCTCCTCAGTAGTGCCCTTCAGAGTGTTCACGTGGAGTATATGATGTTTTCTTTCATATGAGAGTTTGCTCTCATAGCCAGCTTGTTATAGTTATTTTATTTTCCGGACCAGTAACACTTGTTACTGACGTGTTTTTATACTATATGTAGGTAATAATCACGAGTTGGAGGAGCCAGCTTGGACGGAGGAGCAATGAGGTCTTGTACACACACACATGTTAGATTTCTGAATGTTTAATTTTGTGTTATTATGTTATTATATTGTGAATGACATGTTCAAATGCATGAGACATGATAGAATGTGAAATGATCAGAGTAGCGCAGCAAAAGTGTGATGGGTTAGGACCCAAAGTTCAGAGAATGATGAATATAATAGATTAGAAGTATGTGTGAATGCTATTGTTGCTATACGTATATATGTTTGAATATACGATTTTGACAGGGTGGCCCCTAATTGCATTTTTAGGGAAAATTCTGTCCCTTTCATTTTAGAATTTTTACTAATTTTGATTGTAATTGTGTTGGTGTGAAATTTAGGTTGCATGTCATCCATGTAGTATCATGTTAGGGTTGTATGAATTTATCCATGCATGACAAGTCGTATCTACATCTTAAGACGCCGAGATTGGATCCGTATGAGTTAGGTTCGGGTTAACCAACCTAACCGGGGCTGGTAACATGCCGGTTCGGTTCACGAGTGTGAACCGGATTTGGGGTGTTACATGCCAAATCTTTTGATAGTGAACATTTATTTTCCTTGTCATTGAAGAACTAAAATAGTATCTTATCTTTGGTAGTGGTGGGTCTAGTCAGTCAAACGTCGACTAAATACCATATATTTGTCTATTTAGCTTAGGGACAAAAATTGCCTATTTACATTCAATATTATTCCACCAAATTGATCAAAATTATTTACGATCAAAATTCAATAAAAATAAGAATTTAAAATGTTTCTTATATGATCAAATTATTATTTTTATATAGATACCAATTTTTTCACAAAATATAAATAGTTAATTATATAATTATTTTTCTTAATTTTTCACATATTTTAAAATCACTTTTTTAAAATACTTGAATATATAACTGTTATATTACTATGACAAGATTCATAAACTAAGATTATTGTACTTTGGACTTAATAATTTTTTATGATATTTATTCAATAATAAAATTTAAAAATATCATTAATATCATTAATTTATGGTTTTTTTTGGTTGATCAATTATTTGGTCAAATAAAAAATAATTTGATTATAAATTATTAATTAAATTCGGTTACACAAACATACTTGATGCTAATCGAATGCGATGATTCGATCGTGCGCGTTCACGCTTAACCTTTTTGGATCCTAACTTGATAAGGTTTATTATCACCTGAATCACATGATTTAAGTAGATAATAATAGACTCTTTATTTTTCAGCCATAAAAAAATTTCATAGCATATTTAGTCTTGACTAATACCAGATACTTAGAATTTTCAATTTATGTGGTTTAATTAATTGAGTACAGTCATGTTGAATCGATATCCATTGCACCTTTATTTTAGGTGAGAATTGATCAAGTAAGATTCCAAGGAATAAATATTTAGACAAGGTAAAAGTTATGAAGGTGAAAATGGTTACATGTGAACCAAGTTTATATCACTAGTTGGATGTCTGTCAAGAAAATCAGAAATTTAGAAGGCTAAGCTCTTATTTTAAACCAGGAGGTTAATTTAAGTGAAGCCAAATATGTTTGGGTATCCAAAGATCATAATTGGACTCAATAGTCGATTTTGGCCAACAATTATTGACAAGTTCATCCAGATCTGCCTGCTTAGGATCTGTGTAGAAGAATTTGGGGTAGAATAGTCATTTTCTTATTAAATAGAGGATGTTTAAGTAATTGTAGAAGAGGGTTAAGTCTTCGAGGATAGATGAGGTCTACCTAGCCTAAGTTTTCTACCCTGTACGATGTCCTCTCTCATCCTTCTTCCTTGGATGGTGACCTTCTCTCATACACAGTCCTCTCGAGTTTGGATCAAGTTGAGTAGGTTCCTGTGCAAGGTTCTAGGTTTTTCCACCGAAGAAGAGATAAATAGTATGAACTAAGATAAATTAATCATGTAGATTTATGCATCATGTTCATATTCTATGATTTTGTGCGATGTATGTGTCGTTCTATTATGTGTACATGGTTTCCTTCATGTTCAATCCATGTGATTAATTGTACAACGTAACAAATTTGGTTTTAAGATATAATTTGATGTTTAAACTCACTATAAATAGGATTCACAAGTAGTTTAAATGATAAGACAATAATCCATGTTTGAATTATTGAATTATTGCAAGTTTAGAACCACATGAAGTTTTCTTAAATAAAATCCTGAGAAAGTAAGGTAAATTACCATAGATTAACACATGATTCTGCGTATAAGGAGCATGAAGATCCAATTTTTGTTTGTTAAAAATTAGATAAAAACAAACAAGGTAAGTATCTTTGGGTAAGAAACTTTAGTCACAATGTCATGGCATTGCCTCAGCGTTGTTACTTTAACTTGACATCAGTTTTGCATGGCCTAGCGCCACGACGCTTATACCCTATGGTTTGAATGACGTGGCCTTCATTTGTCAAAAACTCACATTTGGACCACAACACCATGACACTTATCCCAGCGCTATGGCACTGAAGCCTTAAGCCTAATTTCATGTTATTTTGATACTTTTTCTTCAAGTATTTTATGTTTATGATTAATTAATCATTGTATGATGTTTATATAATGGTGTAGGCTTATTATGAGTGTTGTTAACACATCGTATCATATCGTCATCATATCCATGTAATGGTATAGCATGAAGTATGGGTAAGCTAGTCTAGAGTTTTATATAGTGTATATTATTGTTCAGGCTAGGAGTTTTATAATTGAGTAACCAGGAGTTTGGATCAGCGTGTGGATCAAGTCTATTGTTTATTCATTTTTGGTGAGTTTTAAGATCCTTTGTCTTATAATGATTAGACATATTAATCGATGATGGAAACCAATTTTAATATGTTATCATGTTATAAAAATTAGTTATCGTGTTTTCAATAATCATATTATCAATAGATTAGTATGAAGCCAAGGCTAAAAGTTTTCACGTGTTAAGTAGAAGCATGCAGGGCCTAAACCTAACATGTTTTCCTTCATGTTTTCAAGTAGCTTTTAAGTCATGAGTAATTAAATTGTCTTTCTTGAGGAGCAAGAACATTCTTGAGCTCTCACATAGTTATGTTTTCATGTTGTGCTCAGTATGTTAATCTACTAAGGCTTACAAGTAAATCACATTAGTGTTAATCAGTTTATCAAATTATCAGTAACAAGTTATAATGTTATGATTGGTTTAAATTTAGTTATCATGTTATGCTCAGTTATCTACAATTAGTTTAAGCTTATATTATATTTATGTTAGTTAATGCAAATTATGATCGTTGTTTGACTCGATTTTTCTATCGTGTTTAATCGATCACAACTTAGTTTTATTTTTTAATTATTGTTTACTACATATGTAAGTAGTGGACTTAGTATTATTATTTAGTACTAAGTGGACTTTGTCTGTAGGTATTAGAGGCTTGTGGAGCGAAGAGATGGAGAAACTCAACATATATGATTTATTTATTTTTATTACCTTATTTGTATATTCAGACAATAGCATTATTAGACTTTTGTTGAGATGGCACTTGGATAGATATATTTTTATTTAGATATATGAACATCTGTTTGGTTGTACATGGTCACTAAATGAAAACCATTGGTTTTATTAGTATTATTTCACAATGTTTCATTCATTAATATATAAATTTATGTTATGTTAATCTCGCGCGTGTTAATGAATGGCCTTGATTTAAGTTATAAGCATGTTAGTAAAGTAAGGTCGTTATAAGGAGTTTGTTGGGGCCATCAAAGGAACCCAATGGAAGTGTTGGTTTGGTCGTAGATGGCCTAGGCTAGCTAGATAGAGGCCAAAAAGATGGTCGCTTCTTGTTGTTTCTCAACTCCAATCAAGGGCTTCTCGAGGGTTTTCTGGTCATCACAGGCCTTGCCGGTAGCAGCTTTCTACTGGATTGTATCGGGAACACTCCAACCTTCTTCCTGGTGGACTTGGGAGTCATCAAAGCAATGTCTTTGGCAAGAGTGCTCCTCCATTTTCAGTCTCCCCTCAAATTTCCCCACCCCCTTCTCCTTCTCATTCTAAACCATTTAGATGAAAAATTAACAGCTATGATGCAGGTTTATAAAGTTAAAATCTAAAAAAGCTCACTCTATCATTTATGTGTATAAGCTAAGAGGAATTAGTCATGAATCAGTTCGATTGAAAGTTAATAAAAATCCCATTCAATTACCGATTCCCATTTTTACGACAAATGTAATACTCAATGATAACATCTCTCCCAAAACCTAAATGCCCCAAATCAAGCACTACCGCCTTTAATCTTCATTGGCGCCCACCTGCTGTTGGCGTTCACGTGCCATTGGCATTGTCTTCCAGGTGCCACCATCGTGCCGCTGGCACCATTATTGTACTGCTGGTACTATTGTCCTCCCTAGCTGGAAGTCCCTGCCAGCATTATCTCATTGTCGTTGCCTCTCACCTCACTGTCACCAACTTCAACTGCCGCCGGTTAATGCCTCTTCCTGCATGATCATCTTGTTCTCTGCTGTTGACACACCCGCCGACCCCGTCATCTCCCTCTACTCAATCGATTGAGATTCTTTGATATTTTTTTGAACTTTGTTGATCGTTTAATGTGATGATGGTGATGGTTTAATGTGCAGATGGTGAATTTTTTGATGATTTAATATGATATTCTAGAATTTGCCTAAATGCTTTACTGTGTAAACTATTAATGATGGTTTTATGAATCCTGCTCATCTTTTGCTGTTTAAATGGTAAAATAAATGGTTGGATTGTGGAGTTTGTTCATGTGGGTGTATTGCCATGGATTTGCGAGACGTTAGTAAAGAGATGTACTTGGGTCTTTGTGGTTGTTTTTTTGTTTGGTTTACTTGTATTGTATAATGAGATGTTTGGTGTATAAGAAGGTTTGGCTTGTGTAGATATTTGATCATGTCGGCATATGCACGTTCATGATAGTTTCTTACGCTAGTGAAAATGATGAATTTTAGGTCTTTTTCTCTACAGGACCCGATGCCAAAGCTTGCTTGATCTTTAATATATATGATATTCTAAAAAATATTACTTGAGAAATAAGGAAAGGTACTTATAAAAAATTATAATTAAATATTAAATCCCTTATAACATCTCAAATTAAGCTTAACCCGGTTGAACTAGGTTATATCATGCATACTGTACATAGCTTGAAAGTCTGGTATAGTGGCTGATATAGCATTTAAAATTATGACTCAAACTCATATTATATGTCAGAAACAAATTTTTATAATCACTATCAAATATTTAAATTTCCCCTAATTGTTTTTAAAAAAGCCCCTAATTGTAAAATACCCTGTATCAAAGTATCAAATATACTTGCTGGACCAAATATACTCGGTATCAGCAATTGGATGGTTGAATCATGGGCCCCACAGTTCATGACGTGTAAGAACAAAATTTTACCCCTTGGTCAACCTAAAACCGTGGGTCATCCTTGCAATCACATCTTCTTCTCTGCTGCAATCAACAAGCAACCCTTGTCATGATATGACAAAATGATATGACAATTGACAAGCATCTTGATCTTGTGGAGCCACTTCTTTGTTTGGCAAACATGACCCCTAACCCACACTTCCTCGGTTGAGCTATAAAGGTCTAGGTGGCACTGGGTTAGGGCGAATTATGTCCTTCTCTTTTTGACATTTTGCTCAGGGACATAAAGCTTCCTTAGCGCCACTTGCCACGTGCATCGTCTTTTTGGGCGCCATCATCACTGGCATTGTCTTTTGGGCGCCATCATCTTGCCGCCAGCACCATCGTCCTGCAGCTGGTACGATTGTATTCCCCGAGCCGGTGCATGCCTAGTGCTGCACGATCATCTTATTTCCTGCTCTTGACCGCCCGCGCCCACATCTCCCTCTACTCAATCGATTGAGATTCTTTGGTATTTTTTAAACTTTGTTGATCGTTTAATGTGAGGTGGTGATGGTTTGATGTCTAGATGGTGAATCTTGTAATGGTTTAATATGATATTCTAGAATTCGCCTAAATGCTTTTCTTGTGTAAACTGTAAGTGATGGTTTTATGAATCTTGCTCATCTTTTGCTGTTTAAATGGTAAAATAAATGGTTGGATTGTAGAGTTTGTTCATGTAGGTGTATTGCCCTGAATTTCCGAGACGTTAGTAAGGAAATTCAGACGTTAGTAAGGAGATGTATTGGGTTTTTGTGGTTGTTTGTTTTGTTTAATTTATTTAGATTGTATGATGAGATGTTTGATGTATAAGAAGGTTTAGCTTGTGTAGATATTTGATCATGTCGGTATGCACATTCATAATAATTTTTTATGCTAGTGAAAATGATGAATTTTAGGTCTTTCTCTCTACATGACCCGATGTCAAAAGCTTGATCTTTAATATATATGATCTTATAAATTTTGTTTAAGGTAAGAAAATTATAATTAAATATTAAATTCATTATGACATCTCAAATTCAGCTTAACCCAGTTGAACCAGGCTATACCATGCATAGCATATACCACTTCAAAGTCATATAGTGGGTAATATAATATTTAAAATCATGACTCAAACTCATATTACAAGTCAAGAAACAAATTTTTACAATCACTAGATCCAAAATAATTGTCGAACCTTTAAATTTTCCCTAATGTTTTTTTTTTAAAAAAAGCCCCTAATTGTAAAATGCCCTGCATCAAAGTATCAAATATACTTGCTGGACCAAATAAACCCGGTATCAGCAATCGGATGGTTGAATCATGGTCCCCACATGGCATGAGGTGTGATAGAAAAGATTTTGCGCCCATGGCCAACCAAAACCCTGGGTCCCCGACCCACCGCCGTGTCTTCCTCCCCTGCCGGCGCCGCCTCTTCTCCGGTTGGGACTCACGGGCGGCGATCTCAGTCTATACTATATCAGATTTCAAGGTATGATTTTCTTGGTCGTTTTTTTTCCGACTATTTCAGATATTCTTCATTTTCAGTTTTGTCAGATTGTTGCCGTTTAGCTTAACTTATTTGGGGATTGTTGGAGATTTGGCCGTGAAAGGTGCAACCTTTTTACGTTTTTGGTTGTTGCATTGGATAGGATAATGGCAGATTCCATGTTAATTTGGGGGGGGGGTATTCGATGGACCTTTTTCTTTAATTTTCTTGTTGTTTTTCTGTATCCGCCGCCGCCGTTGTGAAGATTGGTTGGTTGAGGTGAATGATCACTCTTTCCATTTGAGTCGGGAGTCTGAATTCATACAAAAATACAATGGGACATACAAAAATAATAAGTTTCAAACTTAAGTATATATAGTAACAATTTATATAAATAATTTACATTAACTTATCTATAAAAGTATTTATATCAAATGTTCACATTAATTAAAATATTATTTACAATAAATGATTTATCAGAAAAATTCCTAACAAACATTTATCTAGTAACGTGTAAATTTTAAAGCTGCATTTGTATAAAAATATTTATGTTTTTATAAAAATAAAATTTTATTTTTTGAAAAAAAATTATTTTATCAATATATACATATACACACTATACTGAATAAAAAAGCCATAAGAAGATCTAAGAGTTAATCAAATAAGAATTTCCTAGGTGAAGCCAATCCAAATTGCCTAACGCCTTCTTCGGCTCACAAGGACCTAGACACGGTTACCTATTTGAAGTCTTAATAAACTTATTGGCTCTAATACCAATCTAGAAATTCATAACAGATAATTTATAAAAACATCGAACAGAAGTTAAATAAATGGACTCTTCCTAAAGTTCACCCAAGTTCTGTATATAATAAAGGTATAGTAGAATTTAAACAGTCATATATAATAAAAACTTTTGAACAAAGTATTAATGTAGAAAATATAACAGAAACTATTACCTTATTAAAATCCAAATTGCTAGATGAATTAAGAACAGAATATAAATATATACATCTAGGCTTAATTCAAGTAGCAATAAAACCTCTAACAAGAGGTGGCTTAAATACATTCTTATTATTATGTTTAAGAGATAAAAAACATAATAAGTTTAGTGATTTATTACTAGGTATAATAGAATCTACCTTAGGAAATGGCCTAATATATTTTAATTATTATTCAAATTATTCAGTAAGTCTTTTTGACCTTAATATCCAAGATACTTTAGCTTTAAATATTCAAATGTTACCCAGTTCATGAACTTATATGTTATTTATAGAATACGTTTTAAAGCTATGAATACTATAAATCTTAACTTTGGGATAGAAAGTCATAAAGGTAAAACTACGTTATTCCAAATAGATATTAATAAAAGTAAAATAACAATTCCTAAAATAATTACCTAGAATGAGATAACATTACCAGAGTCTTGGAAATTAGATAATATAGTACCTCCTAAAGTAATTAAAAGAACAACTGAACAAATAATTGAAAATAGGGATGGAAATGTAGAAATTATTTTTAGTAGACCTAGTGTTTCTCATAGATCTAAAACTCCAGATTCAAATGAAAGCTCTTCTAGCATAAAAGGTATATATATTTCAGAACAACAAATACGTCATGGTATATATACAGAGGAACGAACGTTATCTGAAATGAATTTAAAAATAAATATGCATAAATATATACCTAATAGAGAAAAGTGCTCAAAAGAATTTATGTTAGATAAAAATAAAAAATTTAGAGAATGGTATTTTCAAAATCATACTAAGTTACAGTTAGATAACAATAAAAAAGAATATTATCAATATTTAACAAATATTGGAAAAGAAATTCCATTTATAGAATGGTATACTCAAGTTCAAGCTAGAGTAAATGTGAATTGGGATACTACATATGGAAATGTAATTAATAGTAAACATCTTCCAGTAGGAAATATTAAATATGGATCTATTGAAGCTACTTCTTATGTTACAATTAATAAAAAATATAATGAAGATACATCTGTTATTATTAAACAAAATAATTATACACATTTACATTTATAAACTTTAGCAACATAGAGGATAAATGTTGTATTAAAGATAAAGGCAAAGAAAAAATAATAGATTCCCCAATAACACCTGCTTTGATTAAACCTCCGATTACATCAAAACCTGTAATACAAAATAAAAATTTAAGTGATGAATTTATTAAAAAATTAGTAACAAGATTAAGTGGATTAAAAATAAAAGATTCAATAAGAGTTATTAATAAAGACATAGATCAATTAAATGTAGCAGACATAGATCAATTAATAGATCAATTTAATAATAATAGGATAGAAATGGCACAACCCTTAAAGGTGCAGCCTATAGGACCAACTAGAAATTATTATTATAGACCAACACCAGTGTCTGTTTTATTTGAAGAAAATGTAATGAATGCTAGTTTATCTTTTGAGGCAAAATCTATAAATGAATGGAATATAGATGGTCAGTCAGAATATCAAATATTAACAACTTTACATGGGATGTTAATGTATAGTACAATATGTAAAACAGTTACTCAAGAGTGATAGACAGATAGCTGAAATGATAGCCTCAGGATTTAGTGGTATTCTGAAAGGTTGGTGGGATCATTATGTTCAACCTTCATAAAAAATAGAAATTTTAGGAGCTACAAAAGTAGATCAAAATATAGGACAAACTATATTACAAAATTTTGTAGGAGATCCTCATATTATTAAAGAAAGAACTCAAGGATTATTAATGAGTTTAAAATGTCCAACCCTTACACATTATAGATGGTATTATGATACATTCTTAGCTTTATTATTTCAAAGAGATGATTCTAGTTCAGATTTATGGAAAGAAAAATATATTGCAGGCTTACCTCCTTTATTTGGAGATAGAATTAAAGAAAAAATTAGAAGCCAATATAATGGAGTTATTCCTTATAATTTATTTACTTTTGGAAAATTACATAATGATATAATTGTAAAAGGTTTAAGTTTATGTAATGATTTAAAATTAAAAAATCAACTTAAAAAATAAAGGTTAGTTGGTAAAAAAGAATTGGGAGAATTTTGTAAACAATTTGGAACCCAATTACCTTCTATAATACCTCCAAAACCAAATATACAAAAGCGATCTTTTATAAAAAGAAAATTAAAAAGGAATAAACCTATAAAAGAAGAAATTAAAAAGAATAAACCCAAAATTAAGAAAAATATTCCAAAATCTGGAAAGAATAGATCAGTAGTCTGTTGGGATTGTGGACAACCTGGACATACTAGAAGTCAATGTAAACTAAAAAAGAAAATCAAAGAATTAAATATTTCTGAAGAAGAAAAAGCAGAAATATATAATATTATAGATGAATATAATAGTAATACATCTGAATATGATGCATTAGAAATAGAAGAAACTTCTTCCCAAACTAGTAATCAAACTACTAATAGTTAATGTGAATGTAATAGTGTTTTTGAAATATTTAATAATCTTAATAATTTACGTATTAAAGTTATTACAGCTCAGGAAACATTATTATTAGATATAATAGATAAAATGACTGATAAAGAAGAACAAAGAAAGTATATAGAAAAATTATTAGGATCTTTTAAAGAAAAGAAAATAGAGGAAAAAGATGTAATAATTAATCCTCCATATAGTATGACAGAAGTATTTGATAGAGTAAAGAAAGATAAAACTTCTATTACAATTCAAGATCTTAAATATTAAATAATTGAGTTAAAAAATAAAATTAGTCAATTAAGAAAAATGGTAGAAATATTAGAATTAATAAAGGAACATGATAAATCTTCAGATTCTGAAGAAAAAGAGAATTTAAAAGTTTTTGAAGATTCAGAATTTTGTACAGGAGAATCTTCTATGGAGAAAACTTATTTAAATACAATTGAGCAAACAATTCAAAGAAGGTATATTTTAAAAATAAAATTAATATTAGATAAAAAATTTACATTACAAACATTAGCTTTAGTAGATACCGGTGCAGATAGAAATATAATCAGAGAAGGATTAATTCCTACCAGATTTTATAAGAAGACAACTCAAAAATTATCTACTGCTAATGATCAAAGATTAAAAATAAATTATAAATTACCACATGCGACAATTTGTATTGGTAATACTTGTATATATTTAAAATTTATATTAGTTAAAGATGCTGTATAACACCCCAAATCCGGTTCACACTCGTGAACCAAACTGGCATGTTACAGGCCCCGGTTAGGTCGGCTAACCCGAACCTAACTCGTGCGGATCCAATCTCGGCGTCTTAAGATGAAGATACAACTCGTAATGCATGGATGAATACACAAACCTAATATGGTACTACATGAATGACATGCAAGTCAGAGTACACACCAAACAATCCCGATAAAAATTAATAAAAGTTTTGAAATATAACGGACAGAATTTCCCTAAAAATGTAATTAGGGGCCACCCTGTCAAATATACATATAAAAATATATGTAACCAACTATCAAATAATTTCATTCACACAGAATCTAATCTACTATACACTCATGCTGAAGCTTGGGTTTCAACCCATCATACTTTTGCTGCGCTACTCTGATCATTTCATTTCATCTCATTGTCATGCCTCAAACATTTACTCATAGCATGTTTATAAAATAATATCATAAAA